>JASDQU010505768.1:124741-136279 GCA_032191745.1 Picea mariana | reverse complement strand
TGTTAAGCCACGGATCAATGGCCGTTAAGATCGAGGACAGTATGAACCGTCGGATCACTCTATGTCGGGAACATATCGTGACCGTCGGATTGCCTAACTACAAATGCATACTAATGCATACTAAAGAAACACACTTTTACCTAACGACATATTAGACCAAGTAGATCTTAACTAATTCCTAAGTGTCTAAATATCCTAACACGATCTCCTTACTCAGAATACAATATTCGCAATGATACATAGCCACAATACATTTCCCTCATAAAAGAGGGTTGTCTTCAGGGGAAAAAAATCCTAACATAACTTCTATCGTCATATTTGCAACCTTATAATGAACGATTCATATTTATAATGAAATTACAATATACATTTACAAGGAAATTTTTCCTTTGGGTGCTTCGCCCCAGAACCCCCATCGGGGAACGCTGTCCCCCAGACCCTGTAGGGTGGGTAACCCCCCCTGCACTCCCTCACGTGGAGGAGTGTAGATTCTTCCGGGGTGTAAAGTCTTCATGAGGTATAAACACAACTTAAAACAAAGACCTCTGAATCAGGAAGATAATCAGGCTCCACAACCAACATCCCTTATCTTATTTCTCCAAGGATCGTTGATGTTGTGGAGAATGCTTTGGTAAGGAAAGGAATAAATTTAGTCATGAGCACTGTAGTTGCATAGTCATATTCTATTGTTGTCGAGAGGTTGTAGTGTCATGTTGTTGATTTGATTCTTGAACTTGTGTTGCTAGTGTGTCCATGTGCTCCTATTGAGTGACCATCATTCCTATAGTAATTCAATTTTAAAATTGAGGCTACATTTTACTTTTTGGGTACTTGTCAATGTGGGTGTGGAGGGAAATGGATAATTCACTAAGCATTCTCTCATTCTATTGAAGAGAAAGATGAATATGACAAAGCTCATTGGGATCCATATTCTCAAAGCCCAAACTCATAAATTGTATAAACCAATACAATTTGACAACATCTAACAGAACCAAAGCCCAAACTCATAAATTGTATAAACCAATACAATTTGACAACATCTAACAGAACCAGCAATGAGGACTTCCCTCCCAATCTCATGAGGCTATGAATTCTATAGCAAAATCCTCTAAAGATAATAGGATTATTTCCCAGATGAGGAGAATTTCCAAACACAACACTGGAAATAGGGACAATGAATTGAAATTGAGATGCCAAGGGCCTAAGTGAACCCACACCAAAAAATCGAGTCATGAAGGCGTCGGCTAGATGAGATTAGCATACCGTTACGTCTATTCATTGTGCCCAATATTATTTTTTGTGAGTCTATAAATAAAGAAGTCATAACTTCAAAATTCAAAACGTGTTCCATCGCTGACCTAATAACTTCACGACTTCACGACTGTCCATTCATTTTATTTTATCTTTGAAATGGAAGACCAATCACGAAGATCTCCAGCTGAGCCCAATACTCTCACTCACAATCAGTTAAGAGATGGGAACGATCGTGATCCGCTGGCTGTAGCAGAATCTCTACCAATTGAGAGTACAGAAGAACCTGATAATAATCAGATACCAGAAGAACCTGAACCATTTATCGACTTTTTTCCCTTGAGACAGCAGTTGCTACACACAGCCGCACTTGTGGAGAGGTTGGGACAGAGACCTGCATCCTTGTGGCAGTTCCTTCGTATAACCAGAGACAGTCAAGCTGCGAGTAACGCAATCGAATTTAGGAGTCATTTGTTGGAGTTGCAAGACACAGTCTCACATGTCGAGATGTTGGTACTTAGAGCCTCTCCAGACCAGTTGCGAGACCAGTTGCGAGAAGGAAATACTGTGGAGCTGTTGGGAGACATAGCCGAACTTGTAGAGCAGTTGGAAGACAGAGCCACTAATGAGATGTTTCGAGACAGAGCTGCTGTGGAGCACTTGCAAAACATTGCTTTGCTTGTGGACGACTTGCAAAACATAGTTGCACTTCTGTGTCTGTTGATACACAAAGTCGCTACGGGGCAGTTGCCAGACACAGCTGCAGCTGCACTTGTTGAGCAGATAAGCATTTCAGAGGAACATATAAATGATAAAAACAGTATCACTTCAGGTTGTCCAATTTGCCTTCACAATTTTATATTGGGCGAGGATGCGTCTCAAATGCATTGCGGCCACATCTTCCATCCCATTTGCATTTCTACATCGCTGCAATATTCTATTGCCTGTCCTGTCTGCCGCCGCCTCCCATCCCAAATGCCCCCGGATAATTAATCCAAAATCGGATTCCCCGGGAATCACTTTCTTCTCTGTATAATTGTTTTTTTGCCATATTCCATTTCAATAAGTATTTTGAATAAATTATATTTTTACAATTTCAAATTATTATTTTATAATTTAAAATATATTTTTTAGTTAATTTATGAAAAATTATTTTTACCACTTAATTGTTTATGTCACACTTGTTGAAAAAAAAACATACGATCACCAAGTTTTAGTTTTAGGTTATGAAAGTTCATTTTTACCACTTAATTGTTTAGGTCACACTTGTGGAAAAAAAACACATGATCACCAACTTTTAGTTTTAATTAACAGTATGGATGTTTTGTAATGAGGTATAAAAACTTCTAGCTTATAATCCATCTGTTGAACTTGGTTACTTAGTTATTGTTGAGTTGCACGTTATAATGAGTACATAGAATTTAGTAAATGTAATGTGGTGTTATTATAGAAGGTTTATTAGGTTGTTAATTATGAATCTTTTTTAGTTATAAATAATGATGGAGTCCCTCTTATTGAGCATGTAAGAAAACAATAATGTATTAGAGCTTAGTTCATTTGAAGGTTTCTCCTTTAGAAATGTATTAGAGCTTAACTGTGACCTTAAAAATAGATTATTATTATTATTTCATTTGAACAATTTGTTCGAATAGATTTTAATCTATTTTGAAATTTTAGATTATGCAATTTATTTCCTTAGATTCTAGATTAGTTATTACTAGTTTAATGCTCAATACAAAAATGAAAGAACCATCCACACAATATACACAAGATGTATCCTAGCAAACCCAATATAAGAGAAAACCTATTTAGAAGGTGACGCCTAGATGCTTTTCTTTCTTTTCTTCAATTATGGAAAGGAAGTACAAAAATTGAGGCACTCATCGTGGAGTGTCCTTTGACACTATGGCCTAAATGGTTACTACGAAATCTCCTACCTCCTTTGTTGGTGGTGGAGGTCGAGAGAAATTTTATTGAGTCATTGGCGTACCTTGAGGTGTAGGGGTTCTTTGGGTAGCCATTGATTCCTTCACCCATTTAAAATCCATGATTTGGGGACATTGGTGAGTATAAAGTTTGTACTCATCATGTAATGTTGGGTATTTTGTTGTTGGGTATTTTGGTTGAGTTTTGAGGGCTAGTCCTTGATACACACACTTTATTTTTACAATTTCAAATTAATTTTTAATTATTAGTTTATAATTTAAAATATAATTTTTAATTTATTTATGAAAATTCATTTTTACCACTTAATTGTTTGAAAAAAAACACATGATCACCAAGTTTTAGTTTTAGGTTTAATTAATAGTATGTATGTTTTGTAATGAGGTTTAGTTATTGTTGACTTGCACGGTTATAATGAGTAGATAGAATTTAGTAAATGTAATGTGGTGTTATTAAAGAAGGTTTATTAGGTTGTTAATTAGGAATATTTTATAGTTATAAATAATGATGAAGTCCTCCTTATTGAGCATGTAAGAGAATATTACTGTATTAGACCTTAGTTCATTTGAAAGTTTCTCCCTTGAATAGACAAGTGAACAACAATAGCTTCTTCTATAAGATTGATCTTTCAACTCTCATGAATATATTTTATTTGAACAATTTGTCTGAATAGGTTTTAATCTATATAGAAATTTTAGATTATGCAATTTATTTCCTTAGACCCTAGATTAGTTATTACTAGTTTATTGCTCAAATTTATGAAAACAACTCAATATACACAAGATGTATCTTAGCAAACCCAATATAAGAGAAGACCTCGTTAGAAGGTGACGCCTAGATGTTTTTCTTTCTTTTTTTCAATTATGGAAAAGAAGTACAAAAAAAGAGGCACTCACTGTGGAGTGTCCTTTGACACTGTGGCCTAAATGGCTACTACAAAATCTCCTTCCTCCTTTGTTGGGGGAAGGGGTTGTGTAACATAATTGGTGGTGGAGGTTGAGGGAAGTTTTATTGATTCATTGGGGTACCTTGAGGGGTAGGGGATCTTTCGATATCCATTGACTCCTTCACCCATTTAAAATCCATGATTTAGGGGCATTGGTGAGTATAAAGTTCGTACTCATCACGTAATGTGTAGGAGAAGTTTGTTTAAAGTTTATTGTTCTTTCCTTGTAAATATGTTGTATGCCCTTTTGGAAGTTTAGGGCTTGTTGTAGAATGGTTAAGGAAGATCTATTGAAGTATATTGTTAGTGCACTTAGTTTGATTTATTGGCATATCTTGTGGTACATTGTGAGAGACACTTGTTAGTGGTATTGGTATATGATTGGCCTATGAATGATACATCCTTGAGGCTACATAAAAGTGAGGTTATACCACATGGTTTTATGTAAGGGTTTATGGTATTTGGTTATGGATAGTGTGATGTATTGCTAGAGAACTTTTGATGGTTATATTGGTATATGTATTTGGTATATGTTTGAGGTACATGTTGAGTACATGGTTGAGACAAGTAGTTGATGAGTTGGCACATACATAAGGTGTATAGTTGATGATGTTGGTACATCTTGATGATTCATAGTTGATGTGTAGTTGATGCATGAATGGTACATGGTTGGAGGCACTTGTTAGTAGTATTGTTCACAGATGGTTTATGGATGATGTAGCATACTTGTATTGGTATACTATTAGAAGCACATATTGATATTGGTGATGATTATGAGTTGTTTTGATATGCTTGGTTGATGCACATCTTGGTGATATTGTGCATATGGTTGAGAGTTGTCTTGGTGATTGATCTTCATGAGTAGATATAATTTGATTGATAAGATTGATGAGACAAGTTGTTGTGATAGGTTGTTTGGAAATGTTGTTGTGATAGGTTATTTGTACAGGTTTGGTGCATCATTGAAAACCATGGCAGAAAAAGTGTGGAAGAAAAATCGCAGTAACATAACGCTACAAGAAGAAAAAATATTTGGTGCATGGTTGATACACTTGTTTATGGTATAGCTTGAGGTACAGGTTGATGCATGGTACATGTTGGCACATGTTATTGGTACATGTTGTTTATAGGTTATTGATACAAGTTGATTACAAGTTGTTTGGTACAAGTTGTTACAGGTTGTTTGGTGCAGGTTGATTGGTATAAGTTTATAGCAGTATATCTCACAATGATAGTGTGACAATGGTTCCATCATTCTAATTATATTTTATGGCAGTTGGGTGGGCCAAGGATAGGTGGTTGTAGCAAGAGGACACAGGGGTTTTTTTATTCGGATTTTATGAGAAGAACAAAATGAATACAGGTTATTAAAATATGCTTAACACAGAATAACATAGATACAATAAAATTGGTTTTCTATTTAATAAGGAAATAAGATGAAACTGTAAAATGTAGCAGAAAACAAGCTTGTAGGAATGGTGGTGGCTTATCTCTGAGAAGAGATGTGATGATTGTGCTCATTCACAAGAAGATGATTACAATGAGGCTCTGAAGGCCTTTTTACAATAATCAGGAATGTCAAAAAATCCTAGACATCTAAATACCTAACCCTAGGAGATGAAGTGCCAAAATTCATGTGGGCCTCATTTGGGTAAGTTAGTACATCAACTTCTCGGGATCAAAATATTTTCATACGATCTCCATTTTTGACACACAATAGCCTGTTGGAAAGGTATCATCAAGGAGATTAATTTTGGGGGATAAATCATATCCTTTAGCTATCATTGAGAATCTCGATCCCAAAAATCCTTCATTTAGGCCCTCAAAATGGCCTCGGAAGTTAAAAACTGCTAAAAATAGTGAATTGCCAAAATTGCGAGAAAATTGTTTTGAGCGAGTTGGAAAAGGTGGGTGGCCACTGATATCCATTTGGATCATTCCTCCCTCAGGAAGAAATGGTATCCATTATTTTGAGCTCCCCCATCAAATGAGGAACTTTTTGTTGAATTTGGCCTTGGGTGAGCCACTTGCCTTGGTGCAGGAGCTGACCTACTTTGATGACTCGATAAAGTTGGATCCTTTGTTTTCAAGTGCCCTTGAGCTGTGTGTCCACAATATGATCATTTGATGCATGTTGCATGCAGTCGGGGTTGAGATCTGTTGGTGTCAAGTGCTCTATTATCTCTAAGGTGTCCAATAATGGTGGGAAATATGGTTGAAGGAGAGCCACGTTGAAGACTGGGTGCAAGCCAAGGAAAGGGGGAATGTTGAGATCAAAATCATTATTATCCACAACCTTGGTGATGGTGTATGACCCATAATGGAGTTGGAGAAGCTTCTGATGGGGCCCTGTAAGGAGTTCTTTCTGCAAATGCAACCAAACTTTGTCTCCCACCTTTGATGAAGATGCAACACTCAAAAGATCAAGGAAATGCCATCTTGAAGAAGTATATGAAGAAGAACCTGTAGCTCCCAGAGTTGCAGAACCTATGAAAGAGGTTACAGTTACCCTTAACGATGAGATTCCAGAAGATTATGATATGACAGAATCTCAAGAACCTCCCTAGATGACGATCTCTCACAAGAGAAAGCCAACTTGGGAAAGATAACTTATTCAAGATGGAGAGAAGTATGGTGCTCCAAAAGGAACCTTGAGACAAATCAATAAACCTAAGCCATTCTCTAGTTATATGGCCCTGATGTGTGATCTCATAGAAAAGGAACCTAGCTTTGAGGAATCCATTTAGAAGAAAGAATGGGTGGATGCCATGATAGAAGAATACTAGTCCATTATAAAGAATGGTGTATGAGAAGTAGTTCCCAGACCAGAAAACAAAGTTGTAGTATCTTCCAAATGGATATACAAGATAAAAACATGCAACAAACAAAATTATTGAAAAACATAAAGTAGGATTCATGGCTCATGGTTTTTATCAAAAGGAAGGTATTGATTATGAAGAGACGTTTTCTTCTGTAGCTTGATACACTTCTATCATAACCATCATAGCTATTGTAGCCAAAATGAAGTGGAAGTTACACCAGATGGATGTGAAAACAACCTTCTTAAATGGTGTTATTGAAGAAGAAGTGTATATAGAACAACCACAAGGGTTTGAAGTTGAAGATATAAATACTCATGTCTACAGGTTGAAGAAAGCTCTATTCGGGTTAAAACAAGCTCCTAGAGCTTTGTATGGTAGAATTGATAGTTTCTTGATGAGCTTGGGATTTACCAAAAGTAAAGATGATTCTAACCTTTACTTCAAGGTTATGAATGATGATCCAACTATATTGCTATTGTATGTGGATGACTTATTCTTAACAGGAGAATAAAATCTCATCAAAGATTGTAAGAAGAAGCTTGCTGCAGAATTTGAGATGAAATACCTAGGCCTAATGCATTATTTCTGAGGTCTTGAAGTTTGGCAGAGCCCAGAGAAGATCTTCCTTAACTGAGAGAAGTAAGCAGTTGAAATATTGAAGATATTTGACATGTTGGAATGTAAAGACATGAACACACCCATGGAAAGAAAGTTGAAGCTCATGGTTGATACTTCATCAGCATTGGTTGATACTACTCTATATAGAAAGATTATTGACTCGTTGACGTATATAACGAATACCAGGCTAGATATATTCTTTTTTGTGAACACCTTGACTCAATATCTGATATGAAGCACCAAAAATCATCTGGGCCCCAATCGGGTAAGTTGGTACATCAACTTCTCGGGGTCATGAGATTTGCATACAATATTCATTTGGGGAATTCAATAACTTGTCAGAAAGTTCTATCCATGAAGTAAAAATTCCAAAGTGGATCAAGGCATGCCCTTGAAAACCACTAACTCCCAAAATTCCCGAATAATGTCGTTTAGGGCCTAAAAACGGTCCCGGAAGTTTGGGACTCAAAAATCTAGAAAAAAACTGTCAAGATGAAAGTTGTATGCGAGCCAGCTGGAAGAGGTGGGTGGCCACTAATATCCACTTAGATCAAAGACCTTCTTCAGTACTTGAATATTGAATATGTCGACGCCTATGGGGTTTTGTTGGTAACTCTTATCAAAGCCTAGGTCTATAACCCCCCTTGGGGAAGAAAAGGGTAAGAAATATCTAGATCCTAAATCCCCTCCCCTTTCCCAAGATAATATACTCTATTCCACTCCTCCATTTCCAACCCTTCATGACCAAGCTAATCCATATGTAATACCCCCAAGACTGAGCCCTAGTTGAAATTGTAAATATGTTTTATAGGATGGTGAGCCAACTTATTATAAGCCAGAAGACTTATGTGGCTGGAAGAGGTGGGTGGCCACTAATATCCACTTAGATCAAAGACCTTCTTCAGTACTTGAATATTGAATATGTCGACGCCTATGGGGTTTTGTTGGTAACTCTTATCAAAGCCTAGGTCTATAACCCCCCTTGGGGAAGAAAAGGGTAAGAAATATCTAGATCCTAAATCCCCTCCCCTTTCCCAAGATAATATACTCTATTCCACTCCTCCATTTCCAACCCTTCATGACCAAGCTAATCCATATGTAATACCCCCAAGACTGAGCCCTAGTTGAAATTGTAAATATGTTTTATAGGATGGTGAGCCAACTTATTATAAGCCAGAAGACTTATGTGATGATTAGGCTGGAGAGCCTAGATGCTAAAGGCCAACGAGCCTATTTTTTATATGTAAACACTCATATAATTAATAAAAATACATCATTGTGTGTATACCAACCACGATAAAGAGTATGGGGGACTAAAATCCACTAGGAAGGGAAAGGGGGGGCTAAGAGCCTAGAAAAGGGGCTAAGATAGAGGGCTTATTGCCAAAAGAATATTATAATATTATTCCTAAAGACTATGGTGCGGATAATTGTTTTATCCTACGTTCTTATGGGAAAGAGAATGAAACACAAGTGGAGAGAAATGAGCTCCTTGAGAGCCATGTGGCATCAAAGGCACATGCAAATAAATTTGGGGAAACTTAGTCCATTTCCCACTCACTCAACCATTCACTTGATCACTCAACCTCTCCATATTGCACGCATTCCTTGAGCAGTAACATGTACCTTCCCATTATGCACAACACACATGTACCTTACCTGAGCTCGTATTGTTCCATACATGCACCAATATTGTTCCTTACCTGAATTCTGTTGCTTGCAGTACCATTCCTTTCCTGGATGTGGTTGTTGTCATTACTTGTTCCATAACTGAACCTTGTTGTTGCCATCACATGTACCTGGTTGACTTAATAGGATTATTTCCCAGATGAGGAGAATTTCCAAACACAACACTGGAAATAGGGACAATGAATTGAAATCGAGATGCCAAGGGCTTAAGTGAATCCACACCAAAAAATCGAGTTATGAAGGCGTCGGCTAGATGGGATTAGCATACCGTTACGTCTATTCATTGTGCTCAATATTATTTTTTGTGAGTCTATAAATAAAGAAGTCATAACTTCAAAATTCAAAACGTGTTCCATCGCTGACCTAATCACTTCACGACTGTCCATTCATTTTATTTTATCTTTGAAATGGAAGACGAATCGCGGAGATCTCCAGCTGAGCCCAATACTCTCACTCACAATCAGTTAAGAGATGGGAACGATCGTGATCCGCTGGCTGTAGCAGAATCTCTACCAAGATACCGGAAGAACCTGAACCAGACACATCTGCAGCTGCACTTGTTGAGCAGATAAGCATTTCAGAGGAACATATAAATGATAAAAACAGTATCACTGCAGGTTGTCCAATTTGCCTTCACAATTTTATATTGGGCGAGGATGCGTCTCAAATGCATTGCGGCCACATCTTCCATCACATTTGCATTTCTACATCGCTGCAATATTCGATTGCCTGTCCTGTCTGCCGCCGCCTCCCATCCCAAACTCCCAATATTCCATTTCAATAAGTATTTTGAATAAATTTTTTTTACAATTTCAAATTATTATTTTATAATTTAAAATATAATTTTTAGTTAATTTATGAAAATTTATTTTTACCACTTAATTGTTTATGTCACACTTGTTGAAAAAAAAACATAAGATCACCAAGTTTTAGTTTTAGATTATGAAAGTTCATTTTTACCACTTAATTGTTTAGGTCACACTAGTGTTAAAAAAACACATGATCAAGTTTTAGTTTTAATGAACAGTATGGATGTTTTGTAATGAGGTATAAAAAAATCCATCTGTTGAACTTGGCTACTTAGTTATTGTTGAGTTCCACAGTAATAATGAGTAGATAGAATTTAGTAAATGTAATGTGGTCTTATTATAGAAGGTTTATTAGGTTGTTAATTAGGAATTTTTTCTAGTTATAAATAATGATGAAGTCTTTTTTATTGAGCATGTAAGAAAACAATGATGTATTAGAACTTAGTTTATTTGATAGTTTTTCCCTTAGAAAATGTATTAGATCTTAGCTCATTTGAAATATCTCTATTTGATTTTTCAATTGCCATGAATATATTCCATTTGAACAATTTGTTCAAATAGGTTTTAATCTATTTTGAAATTTTAGATTATGCAATTTATTTCCTTAGATCCTAGATTAGTTATTACTAGTTTATTTCTCAATATAAAAATGAAAGAACCATCCACACAATATACAAAAGATGTATCCTAGTAAACCCAATATAAGAGAAAACATATTTAGAAGGTGACACCTAGATGTTTTTCTTTCTTTTCTTCAATTATTGAAAGGAAGTACAAAAAAAGAGGCACTCATCGTGGAGTGTCCTTTGACACTATGGCCTAAATGGTTACTACAAAATCTCATACCTCCTTTGTTGGTGGAAGGGGTTGTGTAACTTAGTTGGTGGTGAAGGTCAAGGGAAATTTTATTGAGTCATTGGGGTACCTTGAGGTGTAGGGGATCTTTGGGTAGCCATTGATTCCTTCACCCATTTAAAATCCATGATTTGGGGACATTAGTGAGTATAAAGGTTGTACTCATCAAGTAATGTTGGGTATTTTGTTGTTGGGTGTTTCCCCCTCTCCTTGAGGGGGGTGGGTAATGGCATACCATATGTGTATAGCATTCCCATAGTGGGTGGATAACATGGGGTTCCTTTAAGTATTATCATATTGATTGGTGTTGTAAGGAGGTGAAGGGCCACCATGTGGGTTAACATGGGTCATGGACCTAATTAGTTCATTTGTCGAATGGGATGTACCAAGTTTTTATGAACCAACTGGTTGAGGTCGGGGGACATCAATGAGTACCATGTATAGGTAGCTTGATAGAGAGTAAATAAAATTGAAGTGTTGGGATTTGGTTATGGCCTCTTCTTCTCTTTGAGGCATGGTGGTGGAAACATCTTTGCTGATGAGGGGAAAAAGTGATTTGAGGATCCAATCTAGGAGGATTTCTTTAGTAACCTTAATCTTCTCC
>JASDQU010505768.1:81930-98914 GCA_032191745.1 Picea mariana | reverse complement strand
TTGGTGTCTTCTAGGCGAACGTGGTGTTTAGTTTTAAAGTACTGTTCTGCTAGGGTGGAGGTGCATATGCGTTCATTCTTTATGGCAGCTCCATGTTCTTTGATCCTAGTCTGGAAGGAGCGACCAGTTTCACCGATGTAGCATTCTCCGCAGGAGCATTCTATTTTGTAAATTCCTTTGCTTTTGTGAGGGTCAAGTTTGTCTTTAACAGATCTCAAATTTTGTTTTATGGTTTCATGTGGTTTGAAGGAGGTTTTGATTTCTTTCTTGCTAAGGATCTTCACAATCTTATTGGTAACTCCTTGGATGTAAGGTAGGTAGGCCTTTATATTGGGGTTCTGGTCTTCTAGGGAGTTAGAGTTTTTGTCAGTTTTTTCTAGGGCTTTATTTATTGCGTTCATGATGTCTTTATGTTTATAACCTATGTTTTTAAAGACAACTGAGAGGTGGTCTTTTTCTTGTTCTAGGCGTGTCTCATCGGAGATTCGTATGGCTCTTGTGGCTAGAGTTTTTAGGACACCTAGTTTCTACTTAGGGTGGTAATGCGAGTTGGCATGGAGATAGTTTTCAATGTGGGTCTTTTTTCTATAGATTGCATGCCCTAGATTCCTATCTCTTTTTATACTAATTAGAACGTCTAGAAAGAGGATGCTACCATTTTCTTCGAGCTCCATAGTGAATTTTATTCTTTTGAGATGTTGTTAAGGTGTTGAAAGAAATGTTGTAGTTCCTCTTTCCCATGGGACCATATTACATTAGTGTCATCGACGGAACTCTTCCACCTTGTTGGTTTTAGGGGAAAGGAGTCTAGGGCTTGCTTTTCAAAGTTTTCCATCAAAAGATTGGCAACAATTGATAATACCGTGGTTCTTCCAATTCTGCCTAAAAACACTCCTCACCACATAAATCTCAACAATAAAAAATGATTTCATTAAATAAAAATAACAAATTTGAAAAACATAGATGAATCTGACATAAAAATTTAAGATCATTTTCATAATTAACTTTGATTTTGGAGTTCATAACCTTTGTGATAGATTCATCAATATTACCCACCAAATAAAATCATTATTAGATAAGAACATGTAATTTGGTATAAAGGATCACTTGAAACCCTCTAATTGTTTCCATGAGTTGCTCCGGAACTTGTAAATACCTTTACTATGAAAAAGTTCATATTTCGTGAAATATGTACTTAATGGTAATACTAAACTCAATTCATGGTTTTGAAATACCTATATAAGTATATTAAGAGACAATGTCTTGATGATGTTCATAATTATTATAAAAAATGCCTTAATATTTTTTAATTATCATAAAATAATAATTATTAATATTCTTTTTTTAACATAAGTAATTTCATGAAATATGTATTTAATGGTAATACTGGTTTTGAAATACCTATATAAAATATTAATTATCATAAAATAATAATTATTAATATTCTTTTTTTAACATAAGTAATTTCAAGAAATATGTATTTAATGGTAATACTAAACTCAATTCATGGTTTTGAAATACCTATATAAGTATATTAAGAGACAATGTCTTGGTGATGTTCATAATTATTATAAAAAATGTCTCAATATTTTTTAATTATCATAAAATAATAATTATTAATATTTTTTTTAACATAAGTAATTTTGTATTAATCAAAATATTTGATGAGACTTTCTAGATAGTCGGTTATAGTCCTTCCGAACTTGTGGAGCAGTTGCATGACAGTGCCGCTATTGAGAGAGAGCTGCTTCGAGAGAGAGTGGCTGTGGAGCAGTTGCAAAACATGGGTTCACTTGTGAGGGTCTTGCATAACATAGTTAAACTTATGAGGGATTTGCGATCCATAGTTAAATTTGTGAGATGTTATTTAGTATAAACATTTCAGAGGAACATATAAATGATAATAACAGTATCACTTCAGGTTGTCCAATTTGCCTTCACAATTTTATCACTTTAGGTTGTTTAACTATTTTACTGGTAAAATCCAAAGAGGTATATATATCATACCCTATTTTTTTGGATTTGAACTTGTGACCTCGCAATCACTTTCTTTTTTATTGTATATAATTGTTGTTGAGCTATATTCAATTTTAATAAGTATTTTGAATAAACTGTTTTTTTAACAGTTTCAAATATATTTTAAATTATTATCTCAAAATTAATATTTGATAATTAAAAAATAGTTTTCAGTTAATTTCATCAAAATTCAATTTGGAGTTGGATAACTAGGGAGCAATCTTCCCTCCTGAGTTACTTTTTTGGTAGGTTTTCCAGTAGTTTGATTTTAAATTTCTGACCAATCTAAAACTTTATCGATTTTCTGAGTATCTAGGTTGGTTTAAAATGGAGCAAAACCCTTGAAATAAGATTCTGAAATCAGATTTGTTTTTTACCTGAAAAACTAAATTCAGTAGAGAAAATTACTCTCTAGTTAACCTACTCCACCATTTTTACAAGTTATAATTAATATGGTTAATATAATTATTTTGTGGATTAATTCATTATGTGGTTTGATTTAATATTTTAAATAAATATTTTATATTAAATTCTGGATAAATGTTTCAAAAATATGGGTTGATTCATAACAGGATTTGATTTAATAAAAATAAATTTTATTTAAGAAAAACTAATATTGATGTAGATACTACATTATTAGTCCCTGTATTATTAGTAATCCATTTTCATTTTTTTTTCTTAACTTCACAAACCAATGAATTATGATTGTTTTAATTAAAGTTTTTCAAATATCATATAATTTAGTTTATAACATAACATAAGTTTCATTTAGATGTTTTATTTTGCCTCTTCCTAGGCACAAGGAGAAAATATCTTAGTCTATCTTGATTTAAAGCATCACTTAGTCTAGCATTACTTCATACATTTAATGATGATGCAAATATTTTAGTTTATTTTGATTTAAAGAATTATTTAGTATAGCATTACTTTATTTTCTTTAGGATTAGTCTAGCATTACATTGAATCTAGCATTATTTAGTTTAGCATTACTTCATACATTTAAAGCATAGATTTGCATTATCATTTTTCCTACTTAGTTTATCTTGATTTAAAACATTATTTAGTCTAGCATTATTTCATAACATTAAATGTTTGAGCATAGTTGATAGTGAATAGAGCATTTGCTAACCTTCCTACATGAGTCTCTTAGTTACTTTCATAGTATCTAGAAACTAGGTAGTACCTTGGACCTTGCATCCATCATTAGAAGGCCCCTCCTGATTTACAGTGGGTCTACATCATTGACTCTTGATCTATTGATTCTACGAGTGTTTGATATAATATCTTCTATTCACACTTGCTAGATTGTACTAGGTACCTTGGCGTCCATCTTCCTCATCTATGGGTTCCCTCACGTCTATTAACAATATACATTAATGACTGCTAATCAGACGTTTTCTACCATGCTCAGTATCAAATCATCTATTTTCATTTTGTGTATTAGTACCATGAGGGTTTGGGATGAATACCTTGGGATCAAAGTCACATCCTTCCTTTAAAACATCTCCTCCCAAGTTGGGATGGAGTACTTCTTGTATATGAGTACTTTGAAGATTTTGGGGGAACTTTCCTTAATGCTTGTTGTCTTCCTAAAGTATATGTTGTGTCATAGATCCACATTATGTTAAGCCCTAAATTGTGGCACATTAGCCCTTATTTGGGGAATATTACATTAGTATTTTTATTTTATTTATGTTGGATTGGGTTCATTAGTTTTTATTGTACCTCCTAGTCTCCTATATATACCAAGGAGATACAAATTTTCAATACAATTTTTTTTCTTGCCATTTTCGATATAAATTTTTTTTCTGGAAGGTTTCGGGATATTCAATTTATATGGTGTGCATGATACATATATAGACAATTTAGGTACAAAATTCAAATCTTCTTTTGTTATATTTTTGGCGATACATTCTGTTTAAGTTAGGGTTTTTTACTAGTCCTAAAACTAGTTTGAAACATGTCGTCTTGGAATTTTCACTCCTAATTTTTTTCATATTTATTTTACATTCTGAAATTTTTATATTATAGGGGAATAGTGAAGTCTCATGTGTACTAATTTCACTTGGACAATTTTAATGGAAGAAATGATAGCACACTATGTTGATACAAGGAGCAATACCTTCTTCAGCCAATTGGTAAATCTCAAGCAAAATGGTTCAGTTGCGGAGCACATTGAGAAATTCCAAAGATTGAATATAAAGGTAACATATTCCATATGAGAACCTGATTGATTTCTTCATAGAAACTTAAAGGATAACATTAAAAATGAGGTTCTCCTTTGGGAACCCAAATCATTGGAGAATACATTCAGGGTGGTGAGAAATGTTGAAAATAAAAATATGTCTATGGCTACTAGAAGGACCACCCCTAACATCTATCAAAAAGTAGTATACACATATATATTTAAATATCAAAGAGAAAAATACAAATGCAGTAATCATTGATACTCACATGGGCCATCCCAATCCTCCCCTAGAGGAAGGAGCATGTCTGGATGTCATTGATAATCCATCCCATGATAAGAGAAATCGTAGTAGACCCTAGGATTTTTCCACTAGACCATCTCAAACAATGGGGTAAAATATTTCTCCACAACACCTCCACCATGTTGAGACATCAATGCTTCCCACCTCATCAGTCATAGATCATGTGTCGTCGGTAGATCTAAAATATCCAAAGGTCGTAATAATACAACCCTCTCAAACATAAAAGCACATAATACCGAGCCAAAGGAAAACTCCCTGTTGGAGATATTGCACACTCACCTACAATTATTTTCCTAAGTTTTACAATCCAATGTTGAGAACTATTGGCACAGGGGTAGACCCAGGGTTCAATGCTTCAGCAATGCACCAACAAAACCCTAACTACCGACACTTTCGGCAATGCTTGCAAAGCAGATGAAGTCTCACCCGAGGTAGATGCAGGGGGGGTTGCAGGAGTCAAGTGTCTACAAGATAGACGAGACACATATCTGTTATCATAATACTTAACATAGCACTTAGCAATTAACATTCATTAGTCTTTAACCCTTATTCACATCACAGGTTAAAACCCTAATTACAAAAAAACACGGTATTAATCAAGATCTAAGCACATCTAACCATTTAGTTCATAACATCAGAGTAGATCTAACATCCATACATATAATAAGCACTAAGCATCAATGTATCTACCTATTATACATCAAAATAGTGCACTAAGAAAATAGATGAACAATATAACACAAATAGCATCGACATAGGATATACGTGGTTCACCCCAGTGTGGGTCTACATCCACCAACTCTTTTGATCGACTGTTACAAGGAATTTAGAGAGCTCTATCTGCTTGAATGGTACAAGGAATTCAACCAACCATTCCTTTGTTATCTCCTCCATGTCTTCATTAGTTAATTTGTAATACAACTTCAGCTCCTCCTTGCTTTCATCCCTACACATAGTGATGTAAATGAAGTGGCGGTCTGCGCGGAACTTCATTATTGGCCTGTACTGATGCAAAGTATTCAGAGTCATTCGGGGGAATGACTCAATGGCTCGCGTGAGCTGTAGGTAATAAGTGTGAAACACTGCATTTAACTTCCATTGCTTCACCATGTCGCTCGTATACCACAAGGTGGTAAACCTCACAACCAGTGGTTCGAATGGCTTGACTTCAAGGAGTGTCACTCCTTCTGGCATCTTCCAAGCGACAAATTCTATGAGTATCAACAACTAGCTGAAGTGGAATTCATAACCCTGGTCCTACGCTGCGCAACAGTCCTTCTCTAGTTCATTGACAAGGTAGCTCGCCTAATTCATCTGCATCCCTTCAATGCACTTCCCTATGAGGTCGACGAAAAACCTCGTGACTTGCATTGGTATGTTCTTCTTGACAAGATTACCAACGATCAACTGAAAATATAGGCACACTACGCCATCTTGGATGGAGGCTACATTGTAGCCTCGCTTCCCCTTCTCGTAATCACCATATGTTTCCTTTATACGCTACGCTAGGGTATAATCTGATGTCTTTCTTGGATAGAATTTCTGAGGGTCTTGTCCCTGCATGCTTAGTCTAGTGATCATGTGGATCAACGCCAGATCCATAGTCATGCGTCTGTCTAACCAGAGATAACCTCCATGGTAGCATGACAGGATGAGTTTAACGCACGTGTTAGCCTCGTGATGTCAGCCAAAGTGGGGTATCTTCATAACATTAAGGATGGTGGACTTCATGATTTCCTTAATCCATGGCTGGGGGAATATCTTCATCTTCCTCCCAGTCGTCTTTTTCAAGTACCTATGTGGTGTGAACAACGCATAATTCTTCATATCTCCCAGGTTAAAGTCATTGATCTTAAGATCAGGGATCACTCCGAGCTGTGGTCCAATTGTGTGTACCCCTTCAGGAGGTATGCAGTGATGAGGGTGTATTCGAAATCTCTAGGGACGTTTACACGACTAACCATGCCATCCATAGGCGGGATGTAGTCGGGCAAGACTGACAGGATGAGCTTCTCATTCGCCAGGTCATCATGGTGCTTGATTCTTTTCTTTGTCGCAGTTTGGGATGACCCAGATCAACGTGCAGTGGAGGGGGATGCTTGCAATCCTATCGTCGATTAGGCCTGTACTCCTGCAGACATGACCTTCTCAACCATAAGGTCTATTATGATCTCCTCTAAATAATTATCTATTGCGTTGCATTCACCTGACATACACACTCGTGATCAGATATCTCGGGTAGGTGAACGTATGCTCAAGGTAAACAAAATGGGTGGTGAGGTCTCAAATACATTGCATGATAGAAATCAGTTCTCTGTTAGCTCGGATAATCACAATTTGAAAAAGTGTCCCTGGTGAGGCATTCGACGGGATAAATAGACAATTTTGTAAAGGACTCTTCCAACGGGCAGGAATGCCTTAATCAATATGATTCCATCTGTTGTGGCGTGGTCCCAACAGTCCAATGGTGATCTTTCTGGAAACAACTGTGTTTATATCCATTCTAGAGCATCATTCTAATGGTCGAGATGCCTCCAACAATCATATAGCTTCACCATGATGAAGTGCCATTCTGCATTGTTCTGCTATTCTGGCGAGGTTCAAGTTCTGCAAGCTTGTGTTCTATGAAGTCTTTCCTGGAACCTCTTGCAACTTTTCTATCTTTTCTTTCTTCTTACTGAGATTTGTTTCTTTATTTCATCTAATCTGAGTCTTTGGGTTCCTCTTTCCATTCTTATTCTTATCCTCTCTTAGCAAAGTAACTTCACATTGTTGAGGGTCTTTCATAGGGTTTGAGGGTAATACTTCTTATCTTACTGTTTCCGAGGTAGGTGTTCTTCTCTCTTACATGGATAGGTTCTTTAATCCTTCTTGCGTTCTTTCAACCTCGACAGCTAATTCTCCGATGCTCAGTTGCTTCGACATGTCCTCTTGTTCTTCTCTTAGTCATTCTATTTTCTTGGCTATGAAGTCCCTTAATTCATGCTTTTTCTATTCTATGGCTTCCTTCTCTTCTTTCCTTCAAGTCTGATCTTTCTCAATCCAGGTCCTTCCTAACAAAAGTCCAAAAGGATCATTGTTCTCAACAAACTTAATGACCTCAAATTCTTCTTCAGTCGATGCTCCATGGGAAATCATAGGTACATGAGTAAGTCTTCCACATAGGGTTATCATCTTTCCTTTAAACAATCCTATCCCTTTGAATGAAGGAACCATAGCAGGCTTTCCCAAAATTTCCAAATTACTTTCTGTCATGATATTCACCCATGTTTCTGAATCCAATACACAATCTATGTCGAAGTCTCCTATTATTATTTCTATGCACTACTTCTATTTTAAGATCTCTGGTAAACTGATGTCTATGTGATTATTCAGTGTTTCTTTCATCTACTTTCTAGTTTTCTAGAATATTCTTAGTCTCTTGACCTTATTTAGAGTTTTCTTGTCTCATGTTCATCTTTTCAACTTTAGAAATCATTCTAGGGCAATCCAAAACTTCATGACCAACATCTTTACAACAAACACAAATAGGACCTCTACCAGAGCAATCATTAGCAAGACGTCCTAGTCTTCTGCAACTATAATATAATCTCAATCCTCTCTTTCTCTTAAACGATCCCCAAACTTCTCTGTAATGTGAACTAGGATCACAGTGATGGACCTGCAATAAATTATTTCTAGGATCCTGCATCCAGTTATTAGTCCAGAAATTCTTTCTATGCATAGGGATAACATACTTTCACTATTTCAATTAGATCTATTCATATCAAATATTATTTCTTCTAGTTGTGCCCTAGTTTTTAGACTAGGACAAAATCTATCAAACATACCTAGATTCATACTTTCGAAACAAAATTTTCCACTTGTCTTACCTTTTTAAGAGAACAAAGCTTTAAGATCTTGCCTCTTTTCTTCAGATCTGGTTCCCTTCTTAGCACATATCTTCACAAGACAAGTAGAATACTACGCACTACAACAACAGATCTATGCATAGGTCTTTCTCTTTTCTTTAGTTCCCAACAATGGAACCATTTGTTGGCACAAGGGAAGACCCAGAGTTCAACGCTTCAACAACGCACCAAAAAAACCCTAACTACTGGCCATTTCGGAAACACCTACAAATTAGATGAAGTCTCACCTGAGGTAGAATTCATGACTCAGTTAACTAATGATTACATGGATCAATTAACTAGGAATAGGTGGTAGTTCACTTCTGTGACTGTTAGTGAGTGTCTAGATCTCTCTAGATCACTACTATGGCGCATTATTTACTCATGTAGAAATTCATGGCATGTTACATGAATTTCTCTCATTTGATATCACTTCTAGCTCGTGTTGATTTGGTGTGGATACAACTTGCATATTTTTCCATTTTCTCACATGTTGACCACAACTTTGACTTGGCTCCTGTGTTGACTTGGAAGACTCTTGATATGATTCAATAGGTGGATGAGCATAGAATGATGATTTGGAATCATCTCCAAGTCATGATCTCAACCTAGAATGCACGCAACCATGTGGAACTACAATTATGCTACAAAAACAATTGAGTGGATACAAAAATATATATAAGTTGCTTCAAAATCTATGATTCTATAGAGACTTATTAAAATTATGTAACTAAATTGTAAAAGGAATAATAGAAATATGCTTAGAATGAACAATTTACAATGGATATTCCTTAATATACAAATTTTGTAGCTGAGAAGGATAATCATGGAAAAATGGGTAGAACAGAGCGTAAGATACCTCATAGTATAGGTTTTGGAGAGAAACTTATAATAGGAAAGTGATAAAAATAGTATTATTTGAGGACCTAACATCTCTGGCCCCACATAGAATATGTTGCATGCCCTCATGCAACAAAAATGTACTATGCTCCTCCAACAAAAATTCAAAATTGGTGACCCTTTTATATTATACTCTCTTTGTGGCATCAATCAAGATATTCATCCCAAAATATGAGGCTTGTATCTTACTTTTAGTTTCATTCAAATTTATATTCAGTATTGTGTTACTGATTTTTCCTTACCTATTGTGAATGTACAATTTTTTGTCTTTCCTAACCAGTTATTTATTTTGTGCCTCCAACTATTCCTTATCTTTTTGTAGCTGAGCAATGTTTATCTTCAATATTTCATTTTCATCCTTAATGTTCTTTTTAAGGAGTTCCAACTCCTTGATTTCTTTCAACCTCTTAATTTTTCCAACTCGTTTTTCCTTCAGAGATGTGGTTGTTGGATCTATCATTTCCTCCCTTTCAACCTCAAATGACATGTGTACCTTATGATGAGTCATAGGATGATCAAATTATTTAAATACCTCATCAATATCATAATTTGAAAAATCATCCTTGTTTTCTGAAATTGGAGGGGGACAAAGAATCAATTTGGTCTTGGGCTTCTTACTCAAATTCTT
Source organism: Picea mariana (assembly GCA_032191745.1). NCBI lineage: Eukaryota > Viridiplantae > Streptophyta > Pinopsida > Pinales > Pinaceae > Picea > Picea mariana. The sequence goes on along the minus strand of JASDQU010505768.1, from coordinate 88,991 downwards.
CCTCTATAGACTTCTATGTTTTTCTTCATCAGAGTCCTCAAGCTCAATCACCTCTTTATCCTGGATTTTTATATTGTAGTTTTTCTCTATAGTTAGACTCTTCGTCATACTCCTAGTATTTTGATGCATAATGGCCTCGATTTCCACTTCTTTCTTTGTACGACATCATTCATTTTCTTAGATTCTCAAGATTTTTAATTTTTATCCCCTATTTCCACTTCTAACTTCAAATATATGGTCTCAAATTTGTCTATTTTTTCTATTTTTTTTCCTCGGCTTCATCCTCTAGGTTTTATAGGTTCAAATATAAAAACCCTGACCTCCTTATCTATTTTTTGTCTTGTATTCTTCTTTTTATTTATTGCCTCAGGATCTGGTTCATTATTCTTCTTTGTTTTTGGCTCTAAATTCTCCATATTAGGAACCTTATGCTCTAGTTCTAGGATTCTCAATTTAGGAACTTTCAAATCTACTTCATACACCCTAGCTTTAGCACCCTTGCATTTCTAACCTTTGAATTCTTGCTTCACATCTGCCTCTATGAAACAATTTATTACTAAGAATTCCACCCATTTATCATTTTTTCCTACAATCTATCCTCGAATAATATTTTTACCAACCCAAAATGAAATAGGATCCTCTCCAAAATCCTAGGGTTGCACTAGATGGTTGATTCCATATTCTTTAAACTACTCAATAAGTAAAATGACATATCTATTTTGTGCCCTTTAATGAAATGCATCAATAATCAAAGGGGATAATAAAACACAAGACCATACCTTCCTTCATAGGTCACATATTTATGGAGTATAAAAAATATATCCCCCATTTCTTTTTGAATGTTGAAGTGGACATACCTTTATTCCAATTCTCCTCCTGCGCACTATCCTTAAGGAATTCCTTCCAAACTTTCCCCTTTATCTTTTGGTTCTTAAATAATCTCTCTCCACTATGTGGTATTTGTGCAACTCATGCAATGAAGGATTCATATAGTTGTAATTGGAGGTCATCAATTCAATATTTTATACCTTCAAATGACTCAACAAAGGCTTTCATCACTTGTTTATCATACCCCTAAAACTTCTAAATAAAAGGAAACCATCTGACCTTTTGAAATTGTCTCTAACATTTCAGATAGGCATCAAGGATTTCAATGTTGACTAGTTCATGCCTTACAATACGTCCCATATTAAATCTACATATTTATAGAGAATTCGGCCTCAAAGTGTACTCTTGTCATAGTGAAGAGTAAAATAGTAGCAATGATATGATGAATTTCGAATGAAGGAAAAAAATGCAAGAGAGTTTTAATCTATGATGAGGTCTGTAATTTGAATGATGAAAATGGTCATGGAACTTTTCAAGACATCATTCAAAGTTATGACGACACTTATGCATGATTGGATCAGAGTAATTGGAATTATCTATCCTATAAATACCTTAAATAATGTATGTCGAAATAGGATTTCAACATGTGTATATAATCATATTTTTTAGGGTTAATAAATATGAGCACTAAAAACATCTTAAGATATGGTTTTCAAAGGTATAAAATGAAATAAATGACATAGGATTAGGAAAGTGTGGTAGGAAGATAGGATAAATCATAAGGAAGGAAATATTGTGAGATATATTAGTGAATCTCTCTTCCATCTTCACACATCTCTTATTTGTTGGATCTCAAGGGTTTCTGTGAATAGACGCATCCACCTTATCTAGGGTTCTATGACTCTCTTCCTAAGACAATTTTTGGATCTTGCAACTTTCCACAAATGCCCTAAAAAGAAGTTCTCTGATATAAACATGTTCTATAAACTATCGTGGATATTCCATTGGAATAGTTAGTCCTAATAGATATTAAACTAATATGAAATCTTAGACAATGTAGACTAATTTTCCTTAGATCCCAGATTAATTAATTACTTTTTTTGTTTCAATTTATGAAAATAAATGAATACAAAAATGAAAGAAAAAGAAAAAATATACACACCATCCACACAATTTAACAAAATATGTATCCTGGGAAATCCAATATGGGAGAAAACCTAGATAGAAGGTGACACCTATGCTTTGCTCTCTTTTCTTCAGTTATGGAAAGCAATTACAAAGAAAGAGGCACTAGCTAAGGAGTTTCCTTTGACACAATGGATTGTATGAATACTATAAAATATCCTACCTCCTCTATTATGATCTCAAAATACCACTCCTCAGATACTCTACTCAATTGTGGAACAAGTACCTCAACTAGTGATCAAGCTTGCAACTTTTGGAATATTCTTGAAATTCTAAGAGTGGCTAGCCCCATATGTGTGAGTAATGTGGGATAATGTGTGTAACGTCCCCAACCACCCACAGGACGGGGTACGCCACCTTCAAGCCCACCCTTGGACTTCTTTCTCTTATCGATACCTTTTCAAATTAATAAGGATGCATAAAAGAAAAGATTTAATGACATGCACTTCAATAACCATCAAGCATGCATGTTCTAAAGATTCAATTAAATGATAAATAAATACACAACGAAATACATTTATATACAGATAAATGATACCATAATTGAGAGAACTTATCTTTATAAAAGAAGATACCAATTGGCTGCAGACCAAGGATGTTCCACCCAACCGTAGACACTACTGCTCCAAATCAACCACAGTGTCACCCTCGAGCCAGGGCTATGAATACACAAGGACGGTTCCAAAGTGTTACTTGGGTTTCCGAACTAGTTAGCACTCAATATTTCATAGGATTTTGTAGTACTCACAACAATCCAAGTACCCAACTCTCTTCTATCTAACCTACACCACCCAAGAGATTGGACCTCCACCCTTCCCTGCCACGCAGTCCCTCAAGCAATCTTTCTCCTTCCAGGGTTCCAATGCAACTGGTCCAAAATATCAATGTTGGAACTCTTAGGAATCACATTTGTGAATAAAGCTAGACACAAGCCAATGCATCTCAGACATGTAGGCCTCAAGTCATGGCTGGATTACACCAACGACCACTACAACCAACATTACCATGGCTACTCTTCGATAGTTTGTTTCCCTTTCCCAAACCAAGATGAAAATGAGGATGGATCAATGATTGATAGGTAAGGACAGGATGAATGAATGAGTGAGAAAGTGTCACACACCCACTACGACATAATTAAATTTTCACTTTTCCTCAAGGGACAGAATCCCCGAAGTCCTATGAGGGCCTAGCATAGGCTAGTTCTTCCCTGTTCACCTCCCTATGATCATGGGTTAGGACCACAGGCCAACAAACCAGGCACCTTTTTGTGTTTCGCGACTCAACGATACAAGTGAGTCCAATCTTAAAGGTAGAATGGTGAGGGGGCTTCAGAATGAAACCCTGGTCGTAGATCTGGGCGCGCAGATTCTGGCCATCCAGATCTATCAGCCACTTAATGAAAAAGCACTAGCTCCCTTTCTTTAGTCCCTAGTTCAATAGGACCACATATAGGCCTAAATGCAGGCACCTTTCACAACTCGTGACCTCGCGAGTCGTGAGTCGAAGACCCTCAAATTTTCTTCACAAATCGTCGATACCTGAGATCACAAAATGGGTATAGCTTCCTTCTGTCAACGTCCTCTACATGTGACCACCGACTAGGCTAAATGCTAGGTCCTCTCACTATTTTCCACTTCATGAGTTCAACGGTTGAACTCTCCTTCCTTCCTTATGCGATCCTCCAAGTCTTGAAAGTCAGCGAAGGTTGACCTTCCTTTCGCACTACTCGCATCTCGCCACCTCACGAGTTGGGGCGTTGAGCCTTCGTGCTCCTACCTCGCAAACCTTTGAGACGCGAGAAGTAGACAAAATGTTGACTCCTTCCCAGATGACGCATGTCCACCCGTCGGCCAAGCAGGCCCCACCTGATGGATGTACCACGTGTTCTCATGAGTCTCGGCTCTCGGCACTTCATGACTTCTATGGTCGAAAGTGGCCCCTTCCAACCTCTGAACCCCCGAACTCCCGGTATACGATATCTCCACAGAGTTCTGATCCAACGGTCCTCCCATTCCTGAATTCAACGGTTCAGATTCTCCTCCTCGTGTTTCACACTTCGTGACTTCGTGGGTTGAAGCAGCCAACCCTAACCACCTTGTAAGTCTGCAAGATCCAACGGTTATCGATTGTTCACCACTTCTATCTCTAAGTTTCTCTACCATCCATTTCTCCTCTCTTCTGTGCACGTCTAGACGTACATTTTTGACGACCCAGATCTATTTAACTCCAGCTAATCTAACGAAAGTTGTAGCTCTTCCTTGAGCATGCACTTCTCTTTCTTCTCCTTGGAAGATTTCTTAAGTATCAAAGGTCTCAGCCTTTTCTTATCCTCTGCGACCTTCGCAGCTATGGCTCCGTGCACAGAATGGCACTATCCCTCCCGGGCTTCTCTACTCTGAAGCCGTGAACGATTTCCTCGACCTCTATGAATTCCTACAGGGTCGGTGCATCTGACCAGGTTCTATCTGTCCTGAGCTTCGTGAACTATGAGGGGATTTTGAGCTTTGTGCTCTTTCTCCTGGGTTTGACTCTTAAAAGAGTCTTCAGCACATCTATTTCTCTCCTTCATCAAGTCTAGGACTTGAGTGGGTCTCAGTCTCTACTTTCTTTACAGGGAGCCTATGCATAACTACACTACCTCTCCTGAGCTATGCCTTTAACGCTACTCATGAAAACAAAGGAAAGGGGTTGAGGCATTTAACACCCCCTCTTCTCCTTCCAATCTAATGATCGTGAATGACTGCNTGTAGCTCTTCCTTGAGCATGCACTTCTCTTTCTTCTCCTTGGAAGATTTCTTAAGTATCAAAGGTCTTGGCCTTTGCTTATACTCTGCGACCTTCGCAGCTATGGCTCCATGCACAGAATGGCACTATCCCTCCCGGGATTCTCTACTCTGAAGCTGTGAACGATTTCCTCAACCTCTGTGAATTCCTACAGGGTTGATGCATCTGACCAGGTGCTATCTGTCCTGAGCTTCTTCAACTATGAGGGGATTTTGAGCTTTTCACTCTTTCTCCTGGGTTTGACTCTTAAAAGAGTCTTCAACACATCTATTTCTCTCCTTCATCAAGTCTAGGACTTGAGTGGGTCTCAGTCTCTACTTGCTTTACAGGGAGCCTGTGCATAACTACACTACCTCTCCTGAGCTATGCCTTTAATGCTACTTGTGAAAACAAAGGAAAGGGGTTGAGGCATTTAATGCCCCCTCTTCTCCTTCCAATCTAACGATCGTGAATGACTGCAGATCTTCTGACAAGATCTCACTCGTCAAATGATACTTATCCTTACACATCCATCTCGGGATTTCAAGAGGATCATTCCTCCTTGTGCAGGGTTACTAAGGCATTGTGCCTTCACATCCTCTTTCCAGGTTCTTGATGGGATTTTCAAGGAGGATATTTCTATGGGGAGGTTTACCTAGGGTACTATCTGAGGTATATAAGGGTATCTCTCTCTCGAGAACCAGGCGTGAAGTCTGAATTAGATTAGTATGCATATGAATAGTGATTTATGAAAACACAAGCCATACGTAGTCTTTCCATTATAAACATGCAACTACCAGTACTGATCAAAACACCATACATACACTCTTGCACTAAAATGATTCACAATTTCACAGCTTATGAGCATAAATATCAGAATATATATATATATCAAGATACCAGAGACAAAACACTTATCAGAAAAACACCAAAGGTGATGCAACTGCTGAGAGGGGTGCTCGTTTCCACCCAACCATAGGCTCAATGAATCCCAATGGATTTACCACTAGCCACCCCCGAGATGAGACCATGATACTGAGAGACTGTGTCTCTATCTACCAGTGACCAAGAATGAAGGTTACTCTCCTTCTTCTCCACTATCTCTCAATCTGCATATTTTTCCATAGTTCTTCCTCCCTCATGTTTGCCTCTTGATTGCACACTCCTCCTACCTTTTTCCTTTCCGATGAGGTTGTGTGTGGCATGATCTCCCTCGTGGTGGCCAAGTGTCAGGACCCCACGGATGGGAGGTTTTACCCCCATCCATCATTATGCGTGAGGATCCATCCACCTACCAACCTGCGAGTAATTAATTTCGGGCCAGCGAGCCACTCTTGGTTCTCCGAACCAATGAAGACCAAATACGGTATTGGTTTTTGATGGAAGTTAACACCACCATTCCAGGTGCCTTCCACCACCTTTATCTAGCCATCATGGTCTCTTTTTCAGCATATTCCCCTCTCAGCAGTCCTGAAATATATATTCATAATATTATTCGCATTCATTGACCTTTTTCACAAGGTCCATTCACATCACACATTCACATTTTTGAGTCTGCCACAGTTCTTGGCCAGTATAGTTATTTTTACAAACTGGGGGAAATAGGGTGTTACAATTCCCTCCCTCTTAAAGGAACATCATCCTCGATGTTCTTGTCTATTAACATGACATGCATGTATAGAAGAAAACAAAATCGGATATGCCTATTTCATGGCATCCCCCATTTCGCATGTAGCCTCATCTGGGCCAAAATGTCTCCACTACACCTTGACCTGTGCAATGGTTTGGTTCTGGAGTGGGGTTTCCTTTCTGTCCAGTATGCACTAAGGTTCTAATAGAAATTCTCCCTCCGGTTCCACCAGGATCATAGACCGGTCAATTATATGATTAGCATCATGTCACATTTCTTCAATAATGAAACATGGAAAACATTATGTGCTTTTACTGTGGGAGGAAGTGCTAGCCTATAGGCTATAGGTCCCACTCTATCTAGAACCTCAAAGGGTCCACAATACCAAGGTGCCAACTTCGCACAAGCTCCCATTTTTAGGGAACTCTTCCTGGGCCTAACTCTAAGATATACATGGTCTCCCGTTTTGAACTCTCTTGGAGTTCTCTTTTGGTCAGCATAACTTTTCTGTCGGTTTTGAGCGACCTTTAGATTTTGTTTTATTTGAGTCACTTGTTGTTCCATTTCTTTTAACATGTCGGGTCCAAAATATATCTTGTTTATGGGATTACTATAGCTGGCTAGAGTATTACACGACCTACCATAGAGGACCTCG
>JASDQU010505768.1:59347-73697 GCA_032191745.1 Picea mariana | reverse complement strand
ATGCCAGAGATAAAACACTTATCAGAAAAACGCCAAAGGTGATGCAAATTTTGAGAGGGGTGCTCATTTCCACCCAACCGTAGGCTTAGTGACTCCCAACGAATTTAGCACTAGCCAACCCCAAGCTGAGACCACAATACTGTGAGATTGTGTCTCTATCTGCCAGTGATCGAGAATGAAGGTTACTCTCCTTCTTCTCCACTATCACTCACTCTCCATATTTTTCTAGAGTTCTTCCTCCCTCGCGTCTGCCTCTTGATTGCACACTCCTCCTGCCTTTTTCCTTTTCGGTGAGGTTGTGTGTGGCATGATCTCCCTTGCGATGGTTAGGTTTTAGGACCCCGTGGATGGGAGGTTTTACCCCCATCCCTCATTACGCATGAGGAGCCATCCACCTACCAACCTGCGAGTAATTAATTTCGGGCTAGCGACCTGCTCCTGGTTCTCTGGACCAGTGAAGACCAAATACGGTATTGGTTTTCGGTGGAAGTTAATGCCACCATTCCAGGTTCCTTCCACCACCCTTATCCAGCCATCGTGGTCTCTTTTTCAGCATATTCCCCTCTCAGTAGTCCTGTAATATATATTCATAATATTATTCACATTCATTGACCTTTTTCACAAGGTCCATTCACATCACACATTCACATTTTTGAGTCTACCACAGTTCTTGGCCAGTATAGTTATTTTTACAAACTAGGGGAAATGGGTGTTACAGCAAGTGAATGAACTCATGAACCACTGAGCAAGTGGATGAGTGAGAATAAGCGAATGAGGGAGTGAATGAGAAAATGAGTGCACGAGTAATCAGACAACCCCCAACAATAGTCCAAGGGCAGGTTTAAGCATTTCATGGGGAATAAATAACCTCCTTGCCTTCCCCAAGAGCTTTTGTAATTGATCTCCCCCCTTAGACAAAAGGGTAATTAAAATAGGATATAAGCATTTATCCCCTCAAGCCCCCTCTCTTGTGGAATCATAGCCCTCTATAACTCTAGTCCTTGTCCATCTAGTAGCTAGTTATGTATTCATTATTAATAATGATCGAAACATTACATTTCTTGGGCACTCTAGCCTCTCAACATTGTAATAATACATTATCTAAAATGGGGGTTCAAAACCCAAGGTGTTACATTGTRGCATCCACTCGTACCATGGTGGTAAACAATGTAGGTCAACACACATTTTACACACTGTTGAAAATATCTTGGAGTGTAGAACAACATCAAGGATATGGGTGCAAAATTTAATCATTGTAACATCGAAAAATATCATTTTATGCCTCTAGATGGCTCTAAAGGGTTTCAGACCCTAATTTTCCAAAATGGAACCTGCCACTAAAATGGCCTTGCATGTAGATTCCTCCAATTCTTTTCACCCAAAAAGTACCAAGATAGATGAAAAATTAAATGATGATCCAAACTCAATCACATTCCAAGTCCATGTTAAGTATTAAAGGAATTACACATCTTCCTCATACTGGAAAATATAAAGTACCTACCTTAGAAATATATATATATTTTAATTTCAGTTGCTTTATCTCTCTCTGTCTCTTTATATACAGTTGGTATAAATTATGTTACTTAAGGTGGACATTGAATATTTTATTTGTAACCTACAACAAGTTTTAAATAAATAAGGAGGTTCGTCCACTCCAATGCGAACACCTATTCCACGTAACATGCATAACAGACTGGTTCACACATCAGGGAAATTCTTTTCCATACCAAAAAACTTGTCCACTGTGTCGCTGACGTTATCGAGATCAAGAAATTCATATCTCCTTTTTAATTGTCCAGCTGCATGCTTTTAGTTTGACATTTTTGGTGGTTTTGAAATATGTGTAATTAGTTATGGAGTTAATTGTGTACTTAAGAAGACTTTTGGGCAAGTGAATAAAGTGAGCAATTTTTTTGGATTATTTTTTTTTTTTTGTGGTTGTGAGTTTTCATTTCTACTTCAAATATGTTCTATATTATTTGGTATTGTTCTATATTGTTGGTACTAAAGTAGTTTATTAGAGTTGTTTCATTTATCTTAATATTGAGTTTTGGTTGTCTTTCACGTCTACATAATTTCTTTTAACATTTTTTTTGTTCTCTTAGTTTAATATTCACTTGGTTGCTTTCAATATTTGGGTTCCTTGAGGTCTATCCTCCACCCTAATAATTCTTCTCTTCTATTGGTTTTCATGGCCATTAGCTCCACCTAAATAAATTTATAACATGCATTGATAGATTCCTTTCCAGAGTGCAATGCCCATTGAAATTTGCCTACAATTTTTGTTTAGGAGGCCTCCCTTCCACCAAAAATCCTGTCTATGGTGCTCCTTCCATGTCTCATCTACACTCTATCATTTCTATATATCAATTTTTACTCTTGACTGCTAAGTCTCATTTACCCTAGTCAACTCTTTAGCTGAAGGTTTATTTTTTCTTTCCTACAATTTTTGTTTAGGAGGCTTCCCTTCCACCAAAAATCCTCTCTATGGTGCTCCTTCTACCTCTCATCTACACTATGTCATCCTTATCTAGCAATTTTTACTCTTGACTGTTAAGTCTCATTTACCTTAGTGAACTCTTTAGCTTAAGGTTTAATTTTCAAATCCTCACAATAGTACATTATAATCTCATCCTTTATCTTTCATCATGTCTCCCTACCAACATTCACTTCACTTTTTACCTTTACATTCACTTCAATTTTTACTTTTACATTCACTTCCTTGTTTCATCTCATGTGATTGGAGCAACTAGCATCAAGGAACTAAGATCCGAAAACTTATTTAGCATCAAGAAACTAAGATCCTAAAACTTATTTATTCACTTCACTTTTTACTTTTACATTCACTTCCTTGTTGCATCTCATGTGATTGGAGCAACTAGCATCAAGGAACTAAGATCCTAAAACTTATTTAGCATCAAGGAACTAAGATCCTAAAACTTATTTATTGTGGAATACTCTCCTTTATCTTGAGGGAAATTTTACTTCTTATTTTGTATGACTTATTGAATAAAATTTTAACTCTTATTTTGTGTGTGACTTTGCTTCACCTTATCTTCATTTTATTTGTTACTTAAGTCACATTTAATTTTATTACAATGCTCTTCAAAATTTTCTTGATTTTGAAAGTATTACAATATGTTTATAATTAACAATCCAAATTTTGTCATCCTATTAATGTTTGAAATTAACAATAATTGTTATTCCTTAAAAAAAAAAAATTGAGCCCTTCAAATTAATACAATATCTCTACTAACTAATATTTTCATTCTATATAGCATGGATGAACTTAAGAATTGTTTAGTGAGATATTTAGTATGAAATTTAGTATGAACTTAAGAATTATTTTGATATTTTGTCATGGTCGATGGTTGAGCTAGGCTCTCGTATTGTAAAGTTTTAATGAATCTTTGGTTCTTCTGGTTATGTATTTGTATTTGAGACTTCTTGTTTAATGTAATTCAACTTCTTTTCATATATCTGTAAACAGTTGTGTTAGAAAACTCGGGCATGGAAGATCCAGTCGAGGGTAGTTATGTTTTTGTGATGTAGGTTTGATCACAATGACATCGCGACCAGTTTTAATCAGTTTCTGTGTTGTCTTTTCCCTCCAACGCTGAATGAATCAGGCATGGATGATTGAGTCGGGCTTTTGTTATTGAATTGTGATGTATGTTTGATTTCAGTTTAGTGATAATTTCATTCAGTTCCTTAAAACTCTGAACCAAGAGGATCTTGTCTTTTGAGTTTTTCCTCTTTAGGCTACTGAAAGACTTGATGTCCATAGAATACCTCTTCACTCTCCTCAATTTCTCCCCCCTACTCACCTTTATTACAACTTACTGACTGAAGTTAAATCAAGACCTCATTTTCTTATACATACCAGCCCCATTTTCTGAGTTAAAGCGACATAATCCTGAGGCTGCATCCATTAGACCACCCTTAAATTTATTTATTATGACATATAAAACTGATGGGTACTGGGCTTACCTCTGCCACAATCCAGAGGTGACTTCTGGTGCTAACATTTTCTGGCACCGTTGCCGGGGAAAAAATTGAATATTTTCTCTGGGATTGAACAACAAAGCTTACTAGTTCTAAAGGTGCATCAAAACTTAGTACATCAAAGATTGCAACTGTGCACTTGGCGACTCCACTGTGGTGACTCCATTGATGTGAATCCACTGGCGACTCCACTATTTCAGTTGTGGCTTCCAGAGACAGACACATGAGGTATACTCTGTAGCTTCCTTTAACAACACCTAAAGCTGACCCAGATAAAATTGTCATAAAGGGAAAGGCCCCTTGAGAAGGTACTTTTGTTGTTGAACTAGGTATTTCTGATGATTTTCACTTTCCTCCTTTAGAAACTCGGATATCTTCTTCTCATTCTCCTATTATACCGTCTTTTTGAGTTTCCCAAAGTTTAAAGTTCAGGAGTGTTCCTGTTGAGTTTTCTCCTCTAGGTCTGAATTTGGAGGAAGAAATCCTTGTCACTCCTCTCTCCCTTGAGGTTGTACCTTGGTCTATATCCCAGACCTCAGAATTTTTTCCCACTCTAGGTTTTATTACTCCTCCTCCTGTTAGAGTTACTGATTTTATTACTCCTCCTCCTTCTTTTCCTTCAATCCCTATAGCCTTTTCTCCAGATCCTCTGTTGTTTCCCTTTCCTCCTGAAAGTTCAGTTCCAGTCTCCCTTGTTCGAACCCTTTCCCCTCCTAGTTCTCCTCCACCTATCATCCCTATGGCAGGTGCTAATCCTCCTAGAAACATAATGTATGCCATAGTGGCTGCAAGATATGCCCCTTTAGTCCTACCTCAACCAATGAATGCTCTCCCTGTTGGAGATTACCTAAAGTATATTCCCAAGTTCATGGGAGAAGAAGACATAATTGCTAAAGAACACCTTGATGCATTCTACAGTTATGCAAACAATCTAAATATTGAAAATGAAGATGTATGGATGAGAGTCTTTGTCCAGAGCCTTGATGGTGAGGTTAGGAAATGGTTTAGGGGATTGAACCCTAGATCCATTGTTCGGATTGAAGATTTGGATGATGTGTTCTTGAGACAATGGGGGGATAAAAAAGACTTTATGTACTATATTACAGATTTTGGGGCTCTGAAGAAAGAGGAGGGAGAATTTGTCTCTAACTTCTCTACAAGATTCAACAAGATGTACAATAATATCCCTGTTGAGATAAATCCTATAGAAGCCTCTGCCAAAATTACCTATGCTAGTGATTTTGACCCCGATGTATGCCTCCTATTGAGAGAGAGAAGAACTACTTCCTTGTCTCATATGTAATATGCAATCTTGGAAGTAGAGTCTAACGTATTGGCTGTAAAATGACTCAGGAATAAGGCTGATAGGGACATACCGAGGGGAAGATCTGAATCCTCCACCTCTTGCTCCTTTGCTTCCCCCCCTCAAATGGATGAAGTAACCAAGTTACTAAAATAAATTTCAACTAGGATGGAAAGATTGGAAGTAGAGTGGAATCAAACATACATAAATCCTCAAAATGCCGACAACAGAGCCAGCTTCAGAAGACCAAACAATGCCCCTCAGATACTCCCAAGATAACCTAGAAACAGAGATAGGGATGATCATAAAATCCAAACCCCTCTTCAAAATAACTTTATTTTTTATGAAGCAGGAGAGGGGGAAGAGCTAGATCCCGAAATTCATTGTCTTGTAGACACCTCCCCATTTCCTCATTTGACATAATCTGCATACGTGTAATCCCTCATGAACAGTCAAATAAATGAGCTAATTAAGGGTGAGAAGGCCAGTAGTAATCCCAATAAATATAACCTCGGTTCAAAGAAAAAATAAGGGAAGTCTCACATCCCTGATCAACCTTCCAGAGTAGAGAATCTTGCTAAATATGCTGCAAATAGAAACAAAGAAAAGAAAGCTTAGACCCCCTCACCTATGCCCAAAGAACCTATCCCAGAAGTGAAAGAAGTTATGAATCCCCTTTCCTCCTTCATCTTTGAGTACAGAATTCAAAAAATCAGAATCCATGTGCCCCTTTCAGAGCTAGTCAAGCATGAAGATTTCAAAAAAACCCTCTCTAAGTTGTTGCAGTCTGAGCCATCTTGCCATTCCACAGACTCAGTAAATCTTCAAGATGAAAATCAAGTAGTCATATTAGGTCCTATGTTAGAAGATAGAGATGATTCATCCCCTCCCTTCTACACATCATTGAACATACATGATAAGGTGTTGCATAACTGTTTGATGGATTCGGGGAAATCTCATAATCTTATGCCCAAAACTGCCATTGAATAAATTGGGTTAGAAAACACAAAGGCTTATCATGATTTGTATTCTTTTGATTCAAGGAGAGTGCAATTTATTGGGGTCATCAAAGATCTGGTTGTGACCTTGTTTCAACTTCCCATGAAAAGTGTGGTCATGGATATCGTAGTGGCTGATGTTCCCCCCAAGTTTGGAATGTTATTTTCAAGATCTTGGATAAAAATATTTGGAGGAACATTATAGATGGACCTCACATATGCTACCATTCCAGTCTTTGGAGGGGAACATAGAAGACTGTACAAAGAATCTCATTTGGCCTATATTATTAGGGATGAATATGACCCCACCAACCATCCTATATTTTCACTTGACATCGATATGGGGTCTAGTTTATTCAAGTTCACTGACGCTCCTGAACCTCCTTTAAAACTCAAAAATAAACCCATGATTTTTCATGAAGTCTCTTTCTCTGCCACCTCTGTTTGGAAAATATTCTTTGATGGAGCCTCCTCTAAGGACGTTGTTGGTGCTTGAGTATTCTTTGTTTCCCCTACTCAGGAAAGCATATCTTTTTCATACAAATCAGAGTTTGAAACTACCAACAATGTGGTAGAGTATGAAGCTCTTGTTTTGGGCTTAAGTGCTACAAAGGACATGGGGATCAAAGAGATATTATTGTTTGGTGATGCTGAGTTGAATGTCCAGCAGATCATAAATATTTATCACACCAAACACCCTTGGATCAGAAGTTACAAAAATCAAGTATGGGACCTCATTGAAATTTTTTTCTTGGCTTTCAATATTTCATTTGTCCCGAGAGAAAAAAATGTGATGGCTGATTCACTTGCCGTATCAGTGAGAAATTTCAGAATCCCTATTCCACCCAAACTTAGGTACGATGTAGAAGTGAAATATAGACCCTCTATACTTGACAATGTCAAGCATTGGAAAGTGTTTGAGGATGATCTTGAATTCAAAAGATTTATGGAAACTATTGAAGAGTTTTCAACATTGCACATCAACCAAGAACCTGACTCTGAAATAAATCCTCACGCTGAAGTTCTTCTAAACCAAATTTATGATCATCATATTGTGAAATTTCCTAGCAAACACATCCCAAAGAGACTAGTCCCTTTGGAAAGACTATTTGACGGAAATGATATGGCAGTAAAGGGTAAAATCTCAAGTAATGATATTGATGTAGCTGAGTGTAATATTGGCACAAAGAAGGATTTGAAATTCGTCAAGTTGTCAAGTAGCCTGTCAAGGGAGAAGAGGGTCGAGTATACTGAGGTATTAAGGGAATTTTCTGATGTGTTTTCCTTGACCTATGAATACCTCAGAACATATGACACTAGTGTCATTGAGAATAAGATTCCATTGAAAGAGGAGGCCAAACCATTTAGGCAGAAATTAAGACAAATAAATCCTATGTTGTTGCCTATTATGGGAAAAGAGGTAAATAAGATACTGGATGCCCAAATCATTGTCCCTTTGAGATATTATGAATGGGTAGCCAACTTGGTCCCAGTAAGAAACAAGAGTGTATAAATTAGACTCTGTGTCAATTTCAAAAATCTGAATAGGAGCTCAAAGAAAGACAATTACCCGCTGCCAAAGGTGGAACACATATTGCAGAGGGTAACTGGTGCATCCAAGATTTCCATGATTGATGGATTTTCTGGCTACAATTAGATCTCTATCCTACCTGAAGATAGAGAAAAGACATCCTTCACCACTCCTTGGGGCACATTCATGTATGCCAAAATGCCCTTTGGATTAATGAACATAGTAGCACCCTTTCAGTGAGTCATGGATACAACCTTCATTGGGGAGAAGGATAAATTTGTGGTCATCTATCTGGATGATATAACAGTCTTCTCCAAATATGATAAATAACATTATCAACATCTGAGAAAAGTCTTCTCGAAATGCAAAATGTTTGGCCTCTCCATGAATCCCAAGAATTCTTTATTTTCCATGCAGGAAGGAAAATTTTTTGGACACATTGTATCATCTAAGGGGGTCATGATTGATTAAAGTAGAGTAGAATCTATTCAAGCCTTATCACTTCCCAGATCCAAGAAAGAGGTTCAGTCCTTCCTGGGAAAAATCAATTTTGTAAGAAGGTTTGTTTCAAATTTTGTTGAATTGGTGAAGCATATCACATCCATTCTCAGGAAGGGGAACAAAGTAAAATGGACTACTAAGTCTAGAGAATCCTTTAACCAAATCAAGAAAGAAATGAATGGAGCACTTGTGCTAGTCAGTGCTGATTATTCCAAGGATTTTCTAATTTGTTCCTTTGCTTCATTTGATACTGTGGCAATTGTTTTACTTCAAAAGAATGATGCAGGGTTAGAGCAACCTATTTCTTTTTTCAGCAAAGCACTAAGAGATGAAGAGATCAGATATGACATCATGGAGAAGTATATGACATCATGGAGAAGTAGGGATATGCCTTGGTGAAATGTCTCAAAGATTCCAGAGTCTAGGTTTTTCATTCAAATATCATCACATATGCTCCTTCAGTTTCTGTGAAGGATATTCTCATCCAACCTGACATAGACAAGAAAAGGAGCAAGTGGATTGCCAAATTCCTTGAGTTTGAGATGGAAATAAAACCCACCAAACTAGTTAAGGGCCAAGGTTTAGCCAACCTACTGGCTGAATCCAATTACAAATCTTTGGGGGTTAACTTCATCAACACTTTCTCAGAAAATCAACAGGGTGAGTTACCTGATAAAATTCCTTGGGACAACCCTCAATTGGAAGAATGCGCCTGGTACAAAGATATTGTATTTTTTCTGCAAGAGTTGCGACCTCCAGATGGTATGGGAAGAAGTAAGGTAAGATATTTAAAGCTCAAAGCAATCATATATTTCCTTATTGAATAGGTCTTGTACTAGAAGGACCCGCTAGGTGTGATTCTGAGATGTTTAGGCCTGTAGGAGTCCCAAAGGATTATATTTGAGTTCCATGATAGCCTATGTGGAGGACATCATTTCTGGAAAACCATAGCTTACAAAATCCTCAGGGCTGGGTACTACTGGCCTACTCTATTCACTGATGTCTATACAAAAATCAGGGCTTGTATTAAGTGTCAGAAATTCTCTGGGAAGCAACAACTCAAGTCTCTACCATTGAAGCCTATACTAGCTTTAGGACCCTTTCAGCAGTGGGGCCTAGTATTTATTGGGGAGATTCATCCTCCTTTGAGTGGCCAACATAGATGGATATTGTCTGCCACCGATTATTTCACCAAGTGGATAGAATCCATTCCCACAAGGAGTGCTTCTCACAAAGTGATCATTGGTTTTCTTGAAGATATTATAGCAAGGTTTGGTTGTCCGAAAAGGATCATCACTAATAATGCTACATCCTTCAAGGTCGAGCCATTAATTGATTTTTGTGAGAATTTTGGAATTTCATTAATCCACTCCACCCCTTACTATCCACAAGGCAATGGATTATCAGAATCCTCTAACAAAAGCTTGATCATGATCATCAAAATATTGTTAGAAGATAACAAGAAAGAATGGGATTCAAAGCTCAAATTTGCTCCATGGGCTGATAGAGTGACCACAAAGAGGTCGATGGGTCTCTCTCCTGTCCAACTCATTTATGTAATTGAAGAAGTGTTTCCTCTTCAACTTTCCCTGCCTGTGGAAAAATTCTTTTAGGACTACCAAGGAGAACCTGACGACGTGATCAAAAGGATACATCAGCTGGTAGAGGTGTAACAGACTAGAGGGAAGATGACAGAAAAAGCACATGACCGTCAATGAAATATCAAGGAGGATTTCCAGCTAGGAGATCAAGTGCTCAAATGGGATGGGCCGAGACAGGACAAGTGAAAGAATGGTAAAGTCGAAGCCCTTTGGATAGGTCCCTTCAAGATTTCTAAGGTATTGAAAAATAATACTTATAGGTTGTAGAATATAGAGGGTGACGAATTTTTTGGTGGCCCTGTAAATGGGCACTTCCTGAAAAAGTTTTTTGTTTAAAATCCGTAGTCGACATCCTACCATTATAAATATTGTTCCTGTTTTATTTTTATTTTGTCTTTAATAGGAGATTGCATAGCCCAAATCTAAGGCACTAGAACTACTTGTTCTTGGCAGCTCCCAGGGAGCATGTCATCCCCTATGGAGCCAAATGTTATCACATAATTGTGTCATAGTCTTGTGAGTCCATGGTTTCTACCTAGGTCTGTAATTTTACCTGTTTCTCCTCTTTTTTCAGACCTGATCGTAAGTTTTTCCTCTCATTTTGTAGTTTTCTTTTTTTTTTCCTTCACCCATTTGATTGACCTATTTTCCTTGTCATCTTTCCCAAAGAATATCAGCCCTAAGCCCTTTTTGTTAGATTACTGAGAGGGGGGGTGAATCAATAATAACGTAATTATTATCCTTTTTCTTCAAATGCTATATCAATGTAGAATTATTATCCAATAATGAGCAGTGATAAATAAACAATTACACACATGCACATTACACCAGTGTTTTATGTGGAAACCCAAATTGGGAGAAAACCATGGAATGTTTTTTCTTATATGTCTTGAAGAATTACATTCATTGGAAGCACCAACTTCCTTTGTTTTTAGCTGCAACTGGAACGAGGCTCCAACCTCCTAGTTTCTCAGGCTACAACCTAAGGGAATCTCCAACTCCCCAAATCTATGGTTACAACCAGAAGGAGGCTACAACCCCCAATGTTCTCCAGCTACAACCAGAAGGTGGCTACAACCACTTGTCATTTCCCAGTCCTGCCACCCTGAAGTAGACGTAGAATGATGGAACCACTGTCACACTATCACTGTGAGATATACTGCTATAAACCTGTACCAATAAGTCTGAACTATGAATCAACCTGTACCTCAACCTGTAATCAACATGTACCATAAAAAAGTGCATCAACCATGCACCAACCTGTAATCAACCTATACCATAAACAATTGCATCAACCATGCCCCAACCTGTAATCAACCTGTACCGTAAACAAGTGCATCAACCATGCACCAACGTGTAATCAACCTGTACCATAACCAAGTGCATCTGACCATGTACCAAGTATATTCCAATCATGTGTCAACTACTCATAAACTATGAATCATCAATATTTACAAACATCATCAACTATACACTTCATGTATGTGTCAACTCATCAACTACTTGTCTTAACCATGTACTCAACATGTGCCACAACCAAAATCCCTCATCAATTTTATCATCCAAATATGCTTTTTAGCTCCGTAATAGACCTAGTGTATATGGTCACATTCCTTCAAACCTTCCTTAACTTTAAAAACAAGATACTAGCATTTTCATCAAACTTTTCTTTAGTCTCACATGCCTAGTTTTGGATTAGTCAACAACCCTAACTTGAAGTAATCATAAGTTTGAACATGTAATGTATAAAGATATGAAACTAATATACAATGTTCATCCATGTCTTTTATGAAATTCATCCAAGTGGCACTACTTGGAACGTCTTAGAAAAGGAGTTATAGCAAAAATGACAAACCTTGCTGAATTCTAGCTTATTCTAGAGAGCGACCTTGTAGAGAGTGCCCAGCACAAAATATATGATGAAATGATTTGAAACTGTTACCAAACATATTAAATACTATACCCTAACCAAAAATTTTTGTATCACGGAATTTGGATCTGTTATGAAGAAGTTATGACGTTTTTACCCAAAACACTTAATTTTGACTAGTTTCAGGACTGGCCACAAACCCTATTTTCCACAGACTGTAACTCCCAAAATAAAACGAACCACATGATGAATTTTTAACCACAGATACTTGGATATGTTTTCTCACTTGCATAGAAATTTGGATCTTAATCATTATAGAAAAAAAAGTTATAGTGAAAATGATGAGATGACCTGAAAATAACATACCTTAGAAAGCACCATCAAAAGAATTTATCCTTCCTTGCATTTCGGCCTTCTTTTCTTCACTTTCCTCGGAATTTCATCTTAGATATCATTTGTAAACCTCATACACATATAGATATTCAATATGCTCAAGTGTGATTCAAATGAGAGAGCCTTTCCTCTTATTTATACTCTCCAAGTAGCTTCCTTAAAAACATCTTCTAGGTCACTTGGCCCCACTTTCTTTATTTTAGGGTTGGGTCCACTTCTAATTTCTCCTTTAAAATTATTATTGAAATAATTTATTTTGTATTCACTTTGAATTATAATACACTCATCACTTCACTTTATTATTTACCTTTTAAAATCTCTTAAACCACTTTGATTACTTTGACATTTTGAGGCTTCTAGATGACATATGAGGGTCCTCCAACTTCGTAAGGCCATAAATCTCAAGCCGTGAGGAGTTATGTGACGTTCTACATACCACTAAAAATGGAATGAAATGTACTATCCATATAGAATATTATTATCTAAAAATATATCATAACTCATACCATTACCCATCAAACAAACTTGGGTCCATTACCCAAACCTAGGGTCTCCAACTTCTCATGGCCATAACTCTCTAATCGTGAGGAATTATGTGACATTCCACATACCACCGGAAATGAAATGACAAGAACTATCAATATAGGATATTTTCCCTAACAAATTCACTTTCCTTCATCTCATTATTCCACAATTAATCATGGGTTCTCTTACTCCACAAAGTGTCTTCCCGTGAGGGCTTTCACCATAAGGGGACCACTTTGGAGTTCATCAATATTTACTTCTTATCAACCATGAAAAAACAATAATGAGTCATATTTACATCAAAAACTATTGGGTCCATTACCCAAACCTTTGTGCTATGGGTCTTTCTTCAACGGTTGACATCAATGACAACCAACCTTAATCAACAATCTCCCCCTTTGGCATTGATGGAAACACTCTGATGCAACACTGAAATCATATCACTCATGCTCCCCCTGAAACCCTGCCTCTATCCTCTGCATTTGATAAATCTCTCCCCCTTTGTCATCAATGGAAAAGGTATCTTTCCATCTGGGGCTACTCCCCCTGACATACTGTCCTCTTATGGTGCTTCCTCGTGTACATCTAAGACATATAAGATAAGAATTCAAAAAGCATTCATTTTTGGAGTAGAAATAACTCCAAGTCCTTGGCGAAGATGTTCAAAGGCTTCCCGTGGAAGCGGTTTTGTAATGATGCCTGCCACTTGTTATTTTGTGCCCACATACTCAACTATGATGTTCTTTTCTGCAACCTATTCCCGTAGAAAGTGATACTTTATTGGAATGTGCTTAGTCTTGGAGTGCATCATCGGGTTTTTTGAGATACTAATGGCACTTGTATTATCACAATATATTGGAATGGGATCATCATACTCAACCTGTATATCTGTCAAAGTTTGTTTCATCCAAAGAACCTGTGTACAACATGTTGTTGCTGTAATATACTCTTCCTTAGCTGTAGATAGAGATACCGATGATGTTTCTTTCTTAGCCATGATACCAAACACTCACTTAAGTAGAACACTGCTCCATTGGTGTTTCGTTGGTCATCAATACAACCTACCCAATCTGCATCTATGTAGGCCATAAGTGATATATCTTTTCCTTTTGGATACCATAATCCAAACTCTTATGTTCCTTTGAGATATCTGAAGATCCTCTTTATTGCTAATACATGTGATTCCTTTGGTGTTGCTTGAAATCATGCCACCTGTCGAACTACCTGCATTACATATGGTCTGGATGCTGTCACATATAGTAGGCTGCCAATCATTGACCTATATTGCCTCTGATCTGTAGACTTTGAATCATCAGCTTTGCTCAACTTACAACTGGTTTGCATGGGAGTGATAACTGGTTTGCAATCTTCCATTCCGAACCTCTTTAGCATTTCTCTAATATAATTGGTTTGAGAAATAAAAATTCCTTGGTTGATTTGATTTATCTGAAGTCCCAGAAACAAGGATAGTTCTCCAAGTAACGACATTTCAAATTCACTCTGCATGTATTTTGCAAATTTTTTACTTAACCTGTCATCATCACTACCAAAAATAATATCAACAACATAAACTTCAATTAATAAAATATTACCTTGACTTACCTTGATGTAGAGGTTGTTGTC
>JASDQU010505768.1:5422-17065 GCA_032191745.1 Picea mariana | reverse complement strand
CTCTTGTTGTCCATCTCTTTGTTTCTTTGGAGCTCTGCAGTCTTTCTTCAGATGTCCTTTCTTCCTACAATTCCAACACTCTATCTTTCCAAGTCTGGATTTGGATCTACCCTTCCTAGAATTCCCATGGTTCCCTAGGCCCTTTCCTCTATCCTTTTGTCTTCCCCTATTCTCCATGTTCAACGCATTACCTAATGTCTCACCTGTTCTTTTCTGTCACATTTCCTCACTAAGGATAACACCAACAACATCATCAAATTTTAAAGTATATGAACCAGAGACAGAGTTACTTACAACCATGACCAAGCCATTCCAAATTTCTGGAAATGATCACAAGATTAGAAGAGCCCTGGCCTCATCATCAAAGTCCACTTTTACAGAACTTAGTTGATTAGTAACTGTATTAAAATCATTTAAATGATCTGCAACAGACCCACCTTCTGACATCTTCATATTAAATAATCTCTTCATTAGAAATACATTATTGGACGCCGAGGGTTTTTCATACAATTTAGCCAATGCGCCCATCAAATACTTCATTTTCTTTTCTTTCTAAGTATTGAAAGCCACGGATGCTGCCAGGCTCAGTGGTATCGTTCCTAGAGCCTTTCTGTCAAGAATCTCCCATTCTTCATCCTTCATGGTTGTTGGATTCTTTGCTACTCCACCCAATGGTAGGAATAGATCCTTCTGATATAAATAATCTTCCATTTGCATCTTCCATAACTGGTAGTTTTGGCCGTTAAATTTCTCAACCCTAAAATTTCCATCTTCCGACATTTCTCCCACTCAAACCAGGAACCCTCTTTTCCTGCGAGTTACCTTTCGCTCTGATACGATTTGTTAGAAAAACAGAACCATGGAGCATTAAAATAAAACAACTGTGGAAAGAAAACACAAAAGATACACAATACAATAGAGACACAGATTTACGTGGTTCACCCAGTGTGGGGTACGTCCACCATAGAAATTGTCAGGTCCTTCCTTTATTATTATCCAACAAATGAAGGGATACAACCTACAACAAACTCATTGTAACTTCCTCTTCTTTCTCTGACAGTATCCTATGTCAGAATACAATATTCACTATAATGCATAGCCGCCATACATTTCCCTCATAACAGAGGGTTTCCTTCTAGGACAAAAAAACCTAGCATAATTTCTATCGTTAGATCTGTGACCTTATAATGAACGGTCCATATTTACAATGAAATTACAATATACATTTACAAGGAAATTTTTTCTTCAGGAGCTTCGCCCCTAAACCCCCATCGGGGGACGCTGCCCCCGAACCCCCACCGGGGGCTTGCTTTCCCCCGTACACCCTAGCCAAGGGGATATCCCCCCGGGACCCCGCAGAGGAGGTAACCCCCCTCTGCACTTCCACGCATGGAAGAGTGTACATACTTCTGGGGTGTAAATACTTCATGGGGTATAAACACGGTTGAAAACAAAAGACCTATGAATCAAGAAGATAATCATTCTCCACAACCAACAAAATTTTCTAGAGTGTTATTTATCTCTCCATAATTTTTCCAACAATGAAAAGATCACCTTCATACTTTTTAAGGCCCTTCCCCATGTTAGATATTGGTGGGAGACTCACTATGAGCAACATGTCAAGGATGAGTCTAAAATTTTTTTCCCAGGAGCCACTTGGGTGGATTTTGTTAATGGCCTCAAGGAATAGTATTATCTTGTTGGAAGTTATGATGACCAGAACATGAGATGGACCACACTACACCAAGAGAAAGGACAAATAGTGTTAGAGTTCAAAAACACTTTTCATACCTTGCGCACCAAGATGGATATCAATGACTCCAAGTGACATCTAGTCCTAAAATACCATGGGGCTCTACATAGGTACATCCAAACCGAAATGAAGCTTTTACACATCTCTTTATTGGGAGTCGCTTATCAATATGTTATCAAAATTGAGAAGAAATTTAAGCAGTAGAAGCAGCAAGAGTTCGGGTCTACAAATATACAACAGCCAAAGTATGATAAGGTTGGACCTAAATCCCAGGAAAAAGGACAGAGAAAGGATGGACATTCCCAAGATAGTCATCCCAAGACACAAGCAAATAAGGGTAATGGGAAGTCCAAGAAGGACACTAGAAAATGGTGCAACTTCCACAAAATCCCTTGGCACAATACTGATGAATGTTTCTCCAAACAGTCATTCATGGATGAGATGAAAGCCTCAAGGTCATATGCTAACTCAAAATATGATTTAGAACCAGTAAAGAGAAGATGTATCATTGATGTAGAACCCAGTGTCACCATCACTACCACAAAAATCTAGCTAGAGGAACTGGATGTGCCTGAAGAAGGGGAGTGCCTCTTCCACTCACATATGTGGGTGAAAGGGACCCCACTCCATTTCATTGTTCATATTGATAGCCATAAGAACATGATCTTAGCGGAGGTTTTCAAGTGGTTGAACCTGGAAAAAAATTCACATATTTAGCCATACATCATTAGTTGGCTCACCCAGGACAGGACATTCATGTCAACCACTAGTGTCACTTGCACTATGAAATCAAACCCTTCAAAGACGAGGTATTGTGTGATGTTTTCCCCCTTGAATTTTTTATTTTTTTTAGGAAAACCTCATATGTGGAAGCATTGTGTTATTTATGAATCTAGGCCCCATAGTGTCATTATTACTTTGGGAGATCAAATCTATAGGGTATCGGAGGTAGCCCCAATTGTTGGAGTCTCTTTGATCTTTGTGAAGTAGTGAAAAAACATGGTTTCTTAAATCGGGAGAATTATACTTTGTATGGTTCAATCGGAAGGTTAATTGAAGGTCACTACAAATGTCGAAACCTCTATATGGGATCTCTCTACACAACATCGACAAGTGGATATAATAGTAGAGGAGTACAAAGACAAATTTTCCTCACCTATTGGGGTGCATGTACATTGTCAGGTAAAGAACTCAAGACACTCGATGCTCCTCTTCCCAATGGCCCTATATACAAGAATTTTTTTATGGAGAATGAAGAAATCAAACTCCATATCCAAGAGATAATTCTGAAGGGCCACATCAGACCAAGCTCCTCACCTTGCGGGAGCCCAAATGTTTTGGTATAGAAAAAGGATGGGACATGAAGAATTTTTATTTATTATAGATCCCTAAACAAGATCATAGTCAAGAACCGATACCCAATTCCCCAGATTGATAATCTTCTCAATCAACTCAAGGGATTCAATTTTTTTGGTAAGATTGATATATAGTTAGGCTACCACCAGGTGTCAATTGAGAAAAATGATGTGTGGACGATAGATTTCAAGTCTAAAGAAGGTCTCTTTGAGTGGTTGGTCATGTATTTAGGCTTGACTAATGCCCAGAACACATTCATGTAGATGATGGATGATATATTATGGACATTCACAAACTCCTTTGTGGTCATATCTTTGGATGACATCCTCATCTTCAAAAAAACTTGGGAGGAACATTTGCATCATATTCAACAAGTATTGGGCACCCTATGACAAAACAATTTATATGCCAATTTGGAGAAGTATTCCTTTAGCATGCATATATTCCAATATTTTGGATACATCATGGATTATCAAGGTGTGCATGTGGATCCATCCAAGATCCAAGTCATTCGTGATTAGTTAACCTCAAAGACAATGATCGAGCTCTGTAGCTTCTTGGATCTCACCAACTTCTACCACTAGTTTGTGTTGGGGTTATTTCATATTGATTGGACCCTAAGCCAGGTGAGCAAGGGTGGAGCAAAGGCCAAGTTTGTGTGGTCTGGCCCCCAACAAAAATCATTTGAGGATTTGAAATTTCACCTCTTCTTCATGTCCCATCCTTCTTCTATACCAAATGAGACAAATGTTTCATATTATGCTATCGTTGCAGTCCTCACTCAACATGGGAATCTAGTATCCTATCACAATGAAACTATATCTGATGTTGTTCGTCGATACCCCACCTATGATAAATATATGTACTCCATTGTGCAAGAATCTCGATAGTGGAAGTGTTACATTTTGGGGAAGAAACCAATAATTCACACTGATCACAGGCCTTTGCAATTCATGCAGACACAAGGAACATTACATAATGACCTCCATCAAAAGTGGCCCACATACCTGCAACAGTTCCGCTTGAATATCAAGTACAAGAAGGGTATCACCAACCATGTCACAGATTTCCCCATTCAACGCCCAGAGGAAGTGCTAACCACAGTTCCTAACTCTTGTGGGCATGAGACATCCAGAAGACCATAATTATACACTAATGACTCTGACTTTTATATTCCCTATAATACATTGAGCACAAGTAAAAAAATTTCAAACTTTCATCTCCATGATGGATTGTTATACCATCTAATCCATATCTTTGTTCCTTCAAGTGAGCATGAAAACTTGATCTTGGAAGCTCATTACAGCGGGGTAGCAGGACATTTTGGTGTAGAAAAGACAATGGTAGTACTGCAAAAGCATTTTTATTGGTCAAATCTTCGATAATATGTTTGCAAATGCATCAGATCCTCCATTGTCTATGCCATTTCCAAGCCCTCCATTAAGAAATATGGGCTATACGACCCTTTTCCTTCTCTTAATAGGCCTTGGGAGTCCATCTCCATGGAATACATGTCCGGTCTTCCTTCAACCAAGCATGGGAATGACTGTGTCTTCATGGTCGTTGATAAATTATATAATATGCAATTTTGGCACCCTGCAAGAAGAGAATCACAGTCGAGGGCACTACCAATCTCTTCTTTACACATGTTTGGGTTCATTTTGGGCTCCCACGAACTATTATCTTTGATCGAGATAGTATGTTCCTGAGAATTTTTTGGTCCATCCTATGGTCGATGATGGACACCAAGCTAACCAAATCGACTGCCTTCCACCCACAGATTGATGGAAAAATAGAGGTCTTCAACAGGATGATTGTCCATATACTGAGGATGTATATATCCAAACATCCATGCACATGTGATGAAATCCTTCCTTATCTTCAACATAGCTACAACAGAGCCCTCCACAACTATATTGGCCACAACCCTTTTCAGGTGTGCTTGGGGTTCCAACCATTGGCCCTCATTGACATTGCTCTTCCCATTGCAGCTCCACAAGAATAGTCCTCCCATGCTCAAATCGAGGTTGTTCAAGAAGCCAAATTTATTGAGTTCATCCAACACATCCAACAACAAGTTCATGATATTATGCAAAAATCAAATTCCACGTAAAAGCGCCATGATCAACATTGAGTACCACACAAATTTTAGGTGGGAGATAATTTTGGTTGCATTTTCATAAAGAGTGTCTCACATGACCCCATCGGAAGCTACACCCACTCCAAAATTGGCCTTACACAATCACCAAGGTTGTGGATGTGAATGCTTTTGAATTAGGTGTTCCACCTTTCTTTGGCTTGCACCTTATATTTGATGTGGAACTACTCCGACCATATTTTCCGCCTCTCCTAGAAACTTCAGATGCATCTGATAAGTTGGCTCCTACAAAGCCTAATCTTAATTACATTGACCAAGAAACAATTGATCAGATCATGCACACTAATATAAAGGACGCCTGCTAACAGACCATTCAACTCTGTTGGGTAGTCAAATAATGATAGTTTCTTCATCAGGGAAAGTGGATCATTGTTGATGATCCAGGTGGATATCGGTGGCCATCCACCTATTCCAACTGTCTCACTTATAGATTTAATGTTGGCAGTTTCAGTTTTTCATATTGGGATTTTTTACCTAGTTTTTGGGTCCTGAACTTCCAGGGTCGTTTTGAGGCCCTAAACAATGTTTTTAGGTATCTCCATATTCAAAATAAATAGTATGTTAAAGTTTGATAGTGTAATGTGTATTCCTCTGATAGAACTTTCCAACGGGATATTGTGCGCCTAAAACAAAAATCGTATGCAAAAGTTATGACCCAGGGAAGTTGATGTACTAACGTACCCCAACGGTGCCCACATGACTTTTGGAGCTTCATCTCCCAGGGTTAGGTTTTTGGATGCCTAGGATTTTGGCATTCATGTTTGATGTAAAAATTCCTTTGGAGCCTCATTATACTCATCTTCTTGTGAATCAACGTAGCTGTCACATCTCTTCTTAGAGATAAGTTGCCACCATTTTAGCAAGCTTATTTCAATCTGCATTTTATAGTTTCAACATATTTCTTATTTAATAGAAGTCAAGTTTTATTGTATCTCTGTTATTATTCATTGTGTCTCTGTGTTAATATTATAAATCTATATTTTCATTTTGTTCCGCTCTAAATATGGATCAGTGGTATCAGAGCGGTCTTCTCCTTGTTGTTTTTAATGCATGTCCCTAACTAGGTCAGTGTATAGAGAGTTGGGTCTCAAGCTTGTTTCTCTTGAGGAAAAATTCTCTCTAACGCCCAAGAAACCTTCCATGGAAGGAAAAAATAAAGATGAAGGGATAAGAGATCATTTCAAAATGTTGCTCTAGGAATTCCTCGAGCGATAGAGGAACGCGGGGATTGACATCTTTTCACAAATCCTTCGATGGTTGCCGACAACCGATGCATCTACCTTAAGCGAAGGTGTCGCCCCCTTCAAGGTGCAGATCAATTTTGATATTTCTATATTTGAAGGTAAAATAGATACATATATCATAGATAAATGGTTAAACCTTCTTGAAGGGTATTGTTTTGTCCACAACATTTTCGATAGAGAAAAGATTACATTTGCGCTCCTCAAGGCCTTCCCCCATGTAAAATATTGGTGGGAGACTTTTTGTGAGCAAAAAGAAATAGAGGGATCTACATTATGTGTAGTTGCACCCACTTAGGGTTCCTTTAGGGATGCTATTAAGGAACAATACTACCCTGTTGAAAATTATGACAACCTATATACAAAATGTACCACACTGCGGCAAGAAAGGGACCAAGCAATGCCAGAGTTCACAAATATCTTCCATACCTTGTGCACCAATTTGGGTATCAAATATTTTGAGCGACATCTAGTGCTCAAGTACCGCAGTGGTATGCATAGATACATTCAAGCAAAAATGGAGTTTCTAGACATCTCTTCCTTGGGTGTGGCCTATCGATATGTCGTCAAAATCAAGTAGAGACTTAAACAAAAGAAGCGACAGTTTAGGTCTAGGAACCCCTCTCACAGTAGAAATAGGGAAAGGGTAGCCCCAACCCACAAAACAAAGGGCAAAGCAAATATGGATAGCCTCAAGAAAACTAGTCTAAGATGCCAACAAATAAGGACAATGGAAAGACGGAGAAAAACACTGGAAAGTGGTGCGACTTCCATAAAATCCCCTGGCATAACACTATTGATTGCCATTCAAAGTAGTCAATGGTAGATGAGGTGAAATCCTATGAATCAGATGCAACTTTTTACTCTGAGTTAGAACCAGAAAATGGGAGACTTATCATTGGCATGGAACCCGATGCCACCATTGCTACCACCAAGATCCATCCTGGTGAACCTGATGAGCCCGAGGAAGGTGAGTGCCTCTTTCATTCACATATGTGGGTGAAAGGAACCCCATTGCACTTCATCATTGATAGCGGTAGCCATAAAAATATCATCTCAGCAGAGGTCATTAAGTGATTAGCCTTGCCAACAATGTTGCACCTACAACCCTACACCATCAAATGGCTCTGCAAAGGAAGCGATATTCATGTCAGCCAATAGTTTCACCTTTCATACGTCATAAATTCCTTCAAAGATAAGGTATTGTGTGATGTTTCTCCCCTTGAAGTTTGTGATGTTCTTTTGGGCCAACCTTATTTATGTGAATGTCATGTTGTATATGAGTCTAGGCCTCGCATTGTTATTACTACTTTGAACAAGGAATTGTACAGGATACCCGAGGTAGTCCCACTTAGTGCCATTTCCTTGATCTATGTCAATTAATGCAGTGAGGTCATCTCTCAGACCGGTAAGTTTGTCTTCTTCATGATTCGCTCTCAGAGTGAGCAAAATATTGTCGCCACATCCATGGCCTCCGTGGTGGACCTCTCTATGCACCAGAAGAAAGTGGATAAGGTCATGGAAGAATACAAAGACATGTTCTCCTCACCTACTGGGGTACCTCTGCATTGTCAGGTTGAGCATTCCATCGATCTGACCCTGGGAACACTACTACCTAATGGACCAGTATATCACCGCTCTCTATTAGAAAATGAGGACATCAATCATCAAATCTAGGAACTGCTCCAAAAGAGGCACATCCGACCTAGATCATCTCCTTGTGGAAGCCCAATCATGCTTATGCAGAAGAAATATGGGACCTGGAGACTTTGCATTCATTATCAGACCCTAAATAAATTCACAGTTAGGAAATGGTACCCGATTCCCCAAATCAACGATCTTCTTAATCAGCTCAAGGGGGGAAAATACTTCAGTAAGATTGATCTGAAATATGGCTACCATCAGGTCCCAATACAGTAGACATATGTATGTAAGACTACATTCACGTCAAAAGAAGGTCTTTTTGAATGGCTGGTCATGACCTTTGGTTCAACGAATTCCCCAGCAACTTTCATGAGGATGATGGATGATATCTTCTAGTCGTTCACCAATTCTTTTGTAGTGGTGTATCTAGATGACATCCTCATCTACAACAAGACTTGGGAAGAAAACTTGCAGCATAATCAGTAGGTTTTGCACACACTGCGACAACACAAGCTATATTCCAACTTGGAAAAATGATCCTTCGGCATGGACAAGGTCCAACACCTAGGCTACATTTTTTATGAGCATGGTGTGCATGTAGATCCAACCAAGATCCAAGTCATCTGTGACTGGCCAGCCCCAACCATGCTCATTGAGCTTCGAGGCTTCTTCGACATTTCCAATTTCTATCGCAGGTTCGTGTTGGGATTCTCCCATATTGCATGGGCCCTCATCCAAGTAATCAAGGGTGGTGTTAAGGAAAACTTTGTGTGGAGCCTATCCCAACAACAATCGTTCAATGATTTGAAGTAGCACTTGTGCTCATCCCCAATGCTTTCATTACCTGACCTGCAACAACCCTTTGAGATCAAGATAAATGCTTCAGACTATGTTGTGGGTGTAGTTCTCTCTCATCATGACCACCATGTGTCCTATCATACTGAGACACTATCAGGTGTCGTCCCTAAGTACCCTACTTACGAAAAATAAATGCACTCCATTGTGCAAGCTACATTTCATCATAAGACGCTATAGTTCATGTAGACAGAAGGAAAATTGCAAAATGATCGCCATCAAAAGTGGCCCACATACTTGCAACATTTTCATCTCAACATCAAGTATAAGATAGGAAGTACCAATCACATCATTGATTGCCTCAGTCGACCTCTAGTTGCGACACTCACGATGGTGTTATACTCTTGCAGCCATGAGATCTCCATATGGCCCCACCTCTATGAGACAGACCCTGACTTCGCCACCACCTACCAGATGTTGGGCGCAAACATAGGTGTCACACTGATTTCCATCTTCAAGATGGGTTTTTGTGCCATCTAGGACATCTCTACATTCCATCAAGTGAGTGAGTGAAGTTTATTTTGGAAGCCCACTACAGTCGGGTGGAAAGGCACTTCTGCGTAGAAAAGATAGCGGTAATGTTGCAGTAACATTTCTATTGGTCGAAACTTTGATAGGGTGTCATCAAGTATATCAGGTCCTGCACTTCCTACACCATTGTCAAACCAGCCACTAAGAAACAAGGCTTGTACACCCCTCTACCTACTCCTGACATGCCCTGGGAATCCATCTCAATGGACTACATGCCAGGCCTTACGTCCACCAAGAGGGGAAATGACTGTGTTTTTGTGGTTGTTGATCACTTCTCCAAGATGTCGATTATGGTCGCATGAAAGAAGAGCATCCCAGGGGAGGCCACTTCCAATCTCTTATGTGAACAAGTGTGGATAAATTTTTGGATACCATAGACCATTATCTCATATCGGGACAATCAGTTCCTCAATACATTTTGTTCCATCCCCTAGTCATTGTTGGACACCAAGCTCACCAAATCCACTGCCTTCCACCCTCATACGGATGGAAAAACTGAGGCAGACAACCAGATGATCATGCATGTCCTGCAGCCACACAGAAATACTTGTCCCATGATCAACCTGGAGCTAACAAAGCCACCTGATTCATTAAGCAGATCCAACACATCCACCAACAGATTCATGATATTTACAAAATTCCAATGTCAAGTACAAGCAATGCCATGATCAACACAAGGTGCCACACAAATTTCAGGTGGAAGACAAAGTTTGGTTGCACTTGAAGAAAGAACGCCTTACAAGGCCCCATCAGAAGCTTCGTCCACTCCATTATGGAACTTACACAATCACCAAGGTTGTGGGTGACAATTCTTTTGAGCTCAACATCCCCCCCTTCCTTGGATTGCACCTAGTGTTCAATGTGGATCTCATTTGGCCATATTTTCCACCATGATTGGACACCTCAGAGATAGTAGAACAATTCGCACCAACAGAACTCAACCCTGACTACATGGAACAAGAATCCACTGATCATATCGTGGACACACAGGTCAAGGGAACTCGTCGATAGAGGATCCATATTTATCGGGTTGTCAAAGTAAGGCAGCGCCTGCACCAAGGCAACTGGCTCACCCGAGGCCAAATTCAGTAGAAATTTTCTCATTTCATAGAGGAACTCAACGCAATGGAGACCATTGCTTCGTAAGGGGGGAGGATTGATCTGGGTGGATATTGATGGTCACCCACCTATTCCAACTAGCTCACTTACAAATTTCATCTTAGCAGTTTCAGTTTTTCATATTGGCATTTTTTTCCTAGTTTTCAGGTCCTGAACTTCCGAGGCTGTTTTGAGGCCCTAAACAACGTTTTTAGGGATATCCACAATCTAAATATATTCAAAGTCAAATTTTGATGTCTTAATGTGTATTCCTCGGATAGACCTTTCCAACAGGCTATTGTGCGCCTAAAACAGATATCGTATGCAAACTTTACCACCCTGGGAAGTTGATGTACTAACTTACCCCAATGGGGCCCACATGACTTTTGGCACTTCATCTCCTAGGGTTAGTTTTTTGGATGTCTAGGGTTTTTTTGGATCCTCATTGTACTCATCTTCTTGCGAATCAGAGTAGTCGCTGCATCTCTTCTCGCAGATAAGCTGCCACCAATCTAGCAAGCTTGTTTTAGTCTGTATTTTACAGTTTCAACATATTTCTTATTTAATAGAAGTCAAATTTTACTGTGTGTCTCTATGCTAATATTATAAATATTTATTTTCATTTCGTTCCACTCATAAATATGGATCATTTGATTACATTTTTTATCAACAATATTTAGCCAACAAAGTGTTTCCAAACTTCCCTTATTTCTATTTTTCTTGAAAAAAAATTTGGATGGCCCAATGCACTTGGCGACATTATTTTGGTTTTGACCTATCACTCATATGGATTATTTTTTGGGCTCTCTGCATTCTCAACCCATCATATTTTGAACATTGCCACAACATATGTTGCACCCTTTTATATCACACTTCTTGTCTTAGACCTCTTTTTTCTAATTACCACATTACCTCATAAATGTTATGCCTTGAATTTGAGATTATTCCATGCCTAACCCATTCTTCAAAAATAAATATATTATCCTATATTTATTATGTTTACTTTT
>JASDQU010505767.1:0-13390 GCA_032191745.1 Picea mariana | reverse complement strand
GTAGTGCAATTTTTTTTATTTATGTAGAAGATGGAGGCCGAATTTACCAAAAAAAATTACAGATTTTCGTTCCTCTCACAATTTCACCCAATTTCAAAAAAAAAAAATCAACCGAAATGGAGTCTGGGAAGTGAAGTTATGAGCATTTTAAATTCAGCAGTTTTTTAGGGTTTTTCGAGAAAAAAACATGATTTTCTGTCATAACTTATTGTTCTATTTTTTTGGGGGTTTTCATGACGGTTGTGGGGCCGAAGAGTTCATAGGGTTCTCAGATGGATATTTCCTCTCAAACCCTCAAAGAAATTCTACAAATTATTGAAGCATTCAAATCCCAATTGTATGACACATTGGATGCTAGATTGCATGACCTTGCAGATGGCCTCAATGTTAGTTTTTGTAGTATTCAAGATTCATTGGATAGCATGCATGAGAGATTTATTGTGGAGGACATAAAGGATGAATATAATCAAGAAATATATGTTTGGTATGATTTTGAGGCCGATTGTGATGATTGGTATATGGATAGTTGTCATTTCTAGGATGACAACCACTTTCATGTTTTATTTTATGACTCTAATCCACCTTTTGTAGAGAGCATCAATGTGACAAATAGAGAGACAATGATTATTACCAGTGTCCATCCTGCATATTCTACAGTGGTATTATTCCTTCCAGATTCTGCTACGACCATTTTCCACTATGTGGATGGATCTTCTTATTTGGATCCACATGACAGGTGTCATCCTTTGGAGCATCATTTTGAGTTGGTTATTGGGTTCCAAAAGCTTCCAAATGGAGTTCACATGAAAACTTGGACATGGGACTCAGGATTAAAATGGTGGTTGAACTACTTCAACATGGTGTCTTTCCTTTCTACATGGGACCTTGGTTCTCTGGTCTTCTTCAACATTATGGTCCACTATTATCCATGGGACCCCGGTATATGGTTGTACATCAAGCATTGAGGACAACATTTTCATAAGGGGGATGGAATGTAAGGTAGCTAGAGAGGTAGTGGGTGGGGCTAGAGGGCCCATAGTGATAATAGTGGAGGCCATTCAATGTAAGGTGGACTAGGTCCACTATATTATTAAATAAGGCCCACTATGGTAGTTAGATATAATAAATGGGCAGTTAGATATAATAAATGTAAGAGGACTTCTTAGAAGGTTCTACTTCTAGAAGATTCCTCCTCTATAATGTTCTTAGGTGATGGTAGCACTATATAAAGGGATTCAAGCAATGTAATGGGATATGAAGAGAATTATTGTATTGTGAGTTGTATCTCAATAGGAGTATGCCCCCCTCGAAGAGGCAAGTGAACAGGAGAGGATCCCTTCCATAATAGGATCCATTTTACAGTGTTTCCCTACCTCAAGGTTTTTCTCTATATTCTTTTGTTCATGTTATGGTAAATGGTTTGGTTTATTCTTGATTATTTCTGAAGTATATTTGCAGATCTGGTATAGGTTCTTAACACCTTTTGGTGTGTTCATTTGTGTACAAAATGTTTGATAAAATATTCATTATGGGTGTACTAGCAAATTGTTTGTGAAAAGTACTCAATCAGTCTAACAACACATGTAAAGCAAGTATTTGATGAAATTGCACAACCATAAATACATAATTGACAAAAAACCATTGTTTTCCTAGAATATTTCCATTGGGGGAATTACAGTGGTATCATATCTAGTGATACTTCCAACCTATGTGGATAATAAAAGATGAAGACAAATACAGAATCTATAGAAAATATCGAAAGTAACTAACATTATTTTTAAAGTATCCAGTGTTGTGGGAGGCATATGCAAAACACATAGCTTACTAGGATAAGTATGAGAATATCAATGAAGAGATCCATGTTATTATGTCATTAGAGGATTACACCGCCATCAAGAAAGGGAGTTGGCCTAGATTTTAGACCAAGGCTTCCTTGAAAAGCACAAGGAAGAAAGTGAAGACCAAACAACAGCCTATAATACATCATCATAACTGACCAATGAGGTTGATGAAACTAGTGTGTTGTATGGGTATACCTCTAATGAATTAGAAAAATATAAGGATGCAACAACTTATGATGACCATATGTCCCAATTAGCCAATGTTGGGGATCCAACATTTTTCACTATGCGTGATGACAAAGGTAGTTCAAGCATAATAACACCGACACAGGATGAGGATTCAACACCATATCTCATTTATGATTTCGATGATGAGAAGGATGTGACTACACCTCCACATGATGATGATATTAAACAAAGACCACTAGAAATGAAATATTTGAAAGATCGGTTATTGGTCAAGGAAGAGCAAATTCTGCAGGTGTTGACAAGGGAAGATGGTGCTCATAAGTTTATTGAGTATCTTATGTGGAAATATCAGATGGGGGAGACACAAAAATGAGTTATATATGGGATCACTAGTGATCAATAATGCATCATCAAAGAAGCACTAGAGCAGATGAAATCCAATTACTTGTGATTGTTCATGTATAGGGACCTTTCTCTTAAGTTCGTTGAAGATAAGGAAAGGGAGATTGAGGAGCTTTGTTACCATCTTAGTTTGGCGCACTCTTCATTGATGACAACATCATATACTCCATCGTATGTTGCAACAGTAGCACACGAGGGAATGAGTGGCACTCATGATCTGAGGGAGGAGCCTCTTTTGACGATCTCTTATGGGAAGCATTCATAATTGTAGGTGCTGGAGGAGAGGTTTGATGCAGAGGATTTTTACCATGCACTTATTTTTCATTGTAGGGATCATGAGCCATTCATTTTGGCTCAAGGATTAGCTATAGAGGAGGTAGTTGAGAAAATTCCTTGTGGACTAGCCATCAAGAAAGTATATGCACCCATTGATTAGGGGGTTTCATATAGGATAGATATGGATACATCACTATGGGATCCAAGTTCAATTGATATTTGTAGAGTGATTGTTATAATGGCACATAAAGGAAACCAGGTGGTACATGAGCATGCAGTGGTGTAAAGTAGTATACAGTTGTGTGTGGTGGTATACAATGGATATTTGGGATGTTTTCCCTAGGGAGACCTCTAAACAAGGACTGCAGACACATCATTGAGTTTGGTTCACCCAGTATCGTTGAGTGGATATATGAGCTTCAGGGAGAGGAATGTTCCTTGAAGAGTGATCTTCAATTGGGATATCACTAGAGCAAGGATAGAGAGCAGAATACCTGCAAGATTACTCTTAGATGTTACCATGAGTTCGTGGTCATACCATTGGGGTTAACCAATGAACCCGACGCTTTCTAGTCTTCTAGGTAGTGGCAGTGGAATCTAGTGCTATTATTTTATGTCGATAGTATTTTCAGCATGACACGGTGGATTCACCTAAGTCAGTTGGGTGAGGAAGGTAGGATTATAGCCATGTCAGAGTTATTTCATTCAGGCTATGTATTTAGATAACCGATCCAAATTGTATTAGATCTGTTCACTGAGATTTCAGTTGAGAGAGTGGTGGATGGAATTATTGACTATGGAAGTTGCACACATGTAGTTCTTGAGTCCACACTTAGGAAGAGGATTATGAGGGCTATGTATGATTCACCTTTGGTAGGGCATTCTAGGTACTTGTATGAGTATGAGGCACCGTAGGTGATAGGGATAATTTCCATGGAGGTATTTAGACTCCAAATATTACTTGGTTACATTGATGTAAATCAATATAGAAGATTTTTCGTTGTAGTTTGAAAGGAGTCAAACAAATCAACAACAACATAGTTGATTCCTAGTACTAGGTTTCCACCAGATGATGACATGCCAGGGACTTGGCTCATTTTGACTCTGATGGTTACCAGTATGGTACATGAGTGGCTAAAAGGTATTAGGAGTGGTGGAATTTCTATTTGGTGGTGGGATATGGGAATTCATCTAAGTGATAGATTGATTCAGATGATGGTCAATAGAGCCATGAAAATTATTGGTCCGCTTTATTTTTGTGACATCGATAGAGGGGAGGTCGAGACTTACTCTATATGGTAGGAAATACTTGAGGTTGGTCATGGATTTGCAGGTTCGGATCTCACTGAAACAACTTCATAGGGGAGGATCTAGGATAGTGGTTTAAGTCCCTTCCAGGAGTTCAACTTGGGGTTCCAAGAGAGGAGGATGAAAACTAAGCATGTTGGTATGAAAATGATGATCAGAGTGGTGCAGCATCAATATGGCGGTACCTTTCTAGGATTATTTTGGGACCCTCTGATTATAGTGCTTGACATTTCAGCTATTATTAAAGAGGAAAGCACCGGCTTTGACTTTCTGGAGTTTAATTTTGGGAGGCTTAGGAGTGGTTGCTTGGAGGAGTGGTCTTATAAGAAGTTAACCATATTTACTTGGGACCCTGAGATTTCAATAGGAGACAGTGCGACAGTTGACACGAAGGCAAGAGCTAGTTTTTTCCTTCATGAGATTGGTTCTCTAGAAAAGCAGTTCCTTGGTGGGTTGATGGAGTTATTACATCATAAAGTGGCATTACTTATGGGTGGTTTTAAGGAGACCTATGATGTCATTACATTGTTGGACCACGTCTTGAGTAGAGGGTGTTACACATCTTATAGGGTGGTTTGGGATCCCGGTATTTCTTTTAGTTTCAGTTTGGATCACTAGATGGAGCTCCGGGTCATGATGGAATTACTTGAGGACAAGACATATTTGGGAAGGGAATTTTTGTCATGTCCCCATTCTTGGGTTTCCCCTTTTTGTAGTAGAAGGGACTTTAGTGGTTTGTCAATAGAGAAAAAGGAGTAAAAAGGGGGTCATTTAATGTCACTTAGTTAGGAGATATTATGTTTTTAAAGTAACATTAGGGGCATAAAGTAATTTTAGATTAATAATTTACTTAACTATTATTAGAGTGAGTTTTAATCCAAAAGTGAAAACTTGAGGGAAAATAAGGGTTGTGTTTGATTTAGTTAAAAAGGGGAAAATTCTAGAAGTTACAATTGATTTAGTAAAAAAGGGGAAAGTTATAGAAGGTATGGAGGAAGGATTTAGAAGGGGTTGGAAAAGTGTTAAACAAGGGTAACCCATCACTTCTCATTATTATGATTTGATATCTTATTGAAGTTCTCTTGTAGCCAAAGTTTCCATTGGGGTTTTGAGAAAAACCCTTCCACTGAAGGTTTAGTTTTGGTGTTGTAATATCCACCCTAGCTAGACAAGAGGGGAATCCATCCAGGATTTCCATTGGAGTTGAGACAAGGAGGAGGAGGATCCATACGAGGTCTTCATTGGTGCTTCACTTGGGAGTTTATTTTC
Source organism: Picea mariana (assembly GCA_032191745.1). Classification (NCBI taxonomy): domain Eukaryota; kingdom Viridiplantae; phylum Streptophyta; class Pinopsida; order Pinales; family Pinaceae; genus Picea; species Picea mariana. Next base: position 8,105 of record JASDQU010505767.1, on the reverse strand, counting down.
AGTTGGTGGTAGATAGACAATCCAACCTAGATAGACATTAGGGGAATCCATCCAAGATTTCCATTGGAGCCGAGACAAGAATGGAATCCATCCAGGATTTCCATTGGAGCTTCACTTTGGAGTTTGGATTACTATTAAAGGGATACTGAAGTGTGTAGGAGGTTTACAAAGTTTTTCTGGACAAGGTCGAGCTCAGAAATCTATAGGTTTCCAGAGGGTTTCGGAGAACCAGGTCAAAATCATCCCCGTGGGTTGAGTAAAGTGTGTCCTGTAAGGCCCCACTAGATGATCGACTGTGTCCCTTGAGGGCCTCTGTGATCAATGGTTTGCAGTGACTGATTAGAGAAGGATGGCATGGGTTACAGGAGTGTATCTTTTGCAGTAGATTCAGGAGGATCATGGAGATATTCCATGTTTTTGTTTTCTTTATGTGTATGTTGTGCAGCTACCATAGAAGCGAATAAAGATCTGTGTGGGTAGTATTTGGTGTAATTGTTGTTACAGTTGGTAGAGATTTTTGTTGTTGTGTTTTCTGAAGATTATATTCATTATAAAATGCCATGATCATCTCTTCCCTTTTAGTGTATTCAGTTGTGTACAACATGTTTGATAAAATATTCATTATGGGTATACTATCAAACTGTTTGTGAAAAATACTCAATCAGTCTAACAACACATGTAATGCAAGTATTTAATGAAAGTGCACAACCAAAAATACATAATTGATAGAAAACCATTATTTTCATAGAATATTCCAATTGGGGACATTACAATCAAGCAATGAACACAACAACAAGATAGTCGTGATATCATATTCCTATGGAATGCTTACTGAAAATAAAAAAATTCATTAAGGTATTGAACTCATTCTGGAGATTTTTTATCCTATCTCCTTTCTCCATCCTTAAATTAAACAATTTATTCATCAAAAATATTGTGTTTGATGCACAGGGCATATCGTACATGTCTGATAGAATATTTTGCAAACCCTTTGTTGTCGTTTGTGTTGATATGTTCAACAATACCTTGCTCGATCAAGAGAGAATGATTGTAGTTATTGCCTTCCGATCCAATTTGTCCCAGTCTTCATCCAACATTCTAGTAGGCTTATTCAATGAAAGGTCCTAATTTTGGATCAAAGGAGATTCTAGATACAACTTCCACATTTCAAAAAATGTTCCTCCATTTGAATGTCTCCTCCATTTCTGCTAGTGCTCACATAAAACTTCGTTATGATGCCATTTGTTAGAAATAATAGAAAAGACAAATATATTGTAGCACAACAAACAAAAATGAAGAAAAGGAAAAACAACTTACACATAGACACAAAAATTTAATGTGGTTCACCATTCTACATATAGATACATCCAGAAGATAGTGGTTTTTCTCCATACCCTTCTTCACTCACAACCATTTTTTTGTTAGAAATTTTTTTTGGATAAAAACTATGTACAAGGTTTTGAAACATCCAACATTTTGAGTGGACACTCCACCCATCATCAGGGACTTAAGAAGCTAATATGTTGGAAAAGAGCTCAGAGGTTTATATTTGAATATGAATAATGCTAAGTAAATTTTTAAGAGAGGATCGAGGTTAACATAAAGAAATGAATGAATTATTCAAATTAAACATTGAGATAAATTATTAATGAAAATAGTAAATTAAGTTGTTGAGATAGATTAATAAAAAATGATAATATTTATTCAATAGTTAAATAATATTGTTAATATCAGATAAGAATGATGATAATAAAGTAGAATAAATAAATAAAGTATTCAAATAAGTGGTTGAGATAAAATATTAATGAAAATAGTAAATAAAGTTGTTGAGAATAACAAAGTATTAAAAGTTGTTGAGATAGATTGATAGTATTATATGGATCATAACCTTTACATACCCAAATCCTAAATCCATCTCCATGGTTATATTCTATGGATCATAATCTTTCCATAGGCTACTATTGTTCCCCAAACAAACTTCTGAGCGAGTTATTCCTTTTGGAAGTAATTTTTTTTTCTAAATTTTACCCTTATTGTTTTGGTTGTAACTTTCTCATATGAGCTATGTTTTGTGAATAGTTTAACTCGTTGGATATTTATTTCTGAGTTCTTTTTTTAATTTATAAATACAAGTGTACCTTGGTACACTCTATTCTCTTGGGTTTCGATTACCTAAAAATGTCATTTAGGGCCTCATAATTGCCTCACAAGTTCGTGATCTTCAAAAACTTGAAAAATTCTTTAAAATTTCACTATTTTACTACAATAACATCCTTTTTAATCTAATCCATCCATTTCAAATCGCATGAAATATGATTCGTTGATCTAAGCTCCATCGACGATCAATGATCAATGATTTTGTTTTGAGAAATATAAGTTTCCAATCATTCTCCCTAATGCATCATCATTGGTCATCGGTCATTGGTTGTTTCACCTCACAGAACCCAATATTTCCCACAAATATCATCAATCCTTGATCATCGATGACTTCCTTTGGAAACATCCTTGTTTCAAGTTCATCGAACCTCAACCATCGACGATCGCCACCCCTTTTCTAATGTGGAAACTATGTTGATGTGGCATGACACATGATGTTGGCCTATAAAGATGTCCTAAAAACAAACTTAGTTTAACATTAATTTATCAACCCGAGGATTTGTCTTTTATCTCAAGAATATCAGCAAAGTCTATGCACATAACTTGTAGAGGCTAAAATCGCATAGTTAAAGAAAATATGAGTTTATCAACAATCAAGTTCCTCAGACATTCATTATGTTTATAAATCTAAGATCCTACTGAACAGGATTGAGATATGATCTAAAATGTGCTATGAATTGAAAGCATGAATTAAATTGATGAATTGACCTAATTAAGAGACAAGAATTGAATCTAATATTAAAAGAATGAATTGATCTAATTAAGAAACAATAATTGAATCTGATACTAAAGGCATGAATTGATCTATTGATGACTATCTAATCTGCTGGAAAGAAATAACTGAGTATTGTAACTTGAGAAAGAACAGTAATTGAAAATAAAATGTGGACTAAGTAAAATTAACAGCAACGCTAATTAAATGAAAGGAACAACAAATCACAATTTAATGGAAAGGAACAACAATTGCTAATTTAATTGAAAGGAACAGTGCATGTGAAAATGAGAGGAGTTGTCAAGCAGTAAACTACAACAATGAGATCTATAACAACAATCGATAACATTCGAATCAAAACATCTATCTCTTATAAGCAAACAACAATAAAACATTAACACGCTTGTGCATCTATCTTAACTATTGCAAAGGGAATTTAAATCATAAAATAGAAGTCAAATTATTACAATTACAGATTGAGACAGTAACTCCTTCAAACCAGACCCTCGATCCTCAAAAGCATTGCTACTAGGAACTCAGTATATGAAAATGATGGAAACGTTAATCGTCTTTATTTACAAAAATTGTTTGCGTAGAGCAATTCTAAATTCTAAGTACTTAGATACAATTATTAGCTTGTCCTTTCCAGGATCTATTACCCTCTATATATTACAATAATATGGATAAATGATCGAGAGATCCTCAGGATTTCTTTACTATTATAACGTCACAAGATAGAAAATCAATCATCTTCAAAACTGCTTTGCACCAAAAGTCCTCAACCTCCAATAGCTTACGCATCTTCAAGATATCCTTTGATATCTTGTTTTTGACAATGTTTACCCATTCCTATAACAAAATCAAACAATTCCAATCGTATTTTAGAATTTATTTAATATAACTCAATAATATCACTAGAAGACATATTAATCATTTTTTGTCTTATTTATCCCTAATTAACAGAAAAGTCAATCAAGATTATATCATGAACTGTGGGAATAAGGAGAATATTTGTACCTTTTCCACAACCCAACACATGGATGCTAACATGGTATGGCACATCATCCTGAGATGTCAACTTGGTTGACATGGCATGGCACGTGGATGATGATCTAATGATCATAATGCTTGGAAATATCATAACAGAATAGAAGCACACACCATGTACAGAATGTGATCATGGAGCACAAATCCAAGATAGATAAGTTACACAATAACTCCTTAAAGAATAGGATAACCTCCTCGAAATAACTAGGTACATTCATACTTCACAATTCACATCTCTCCAATAATGAATACATGATCTATATATATACCTATTCACACTTACACAAGAGGCCCCTTTACTATTAGACCGACTCTATTACATATATATTTACACATTACATGTGCATTTAGGCCGATATATTCCCCCCATTGGAATCATATCATACACATTTATCCCTATATATTCTCCCATTGGGTCATAACATAGTACCCTCCTTAAAAAATATTTGTCCTCAAAGCTTTGCAATCAAAGGCTTCACATGTGATGAAACCAAGTAATATGGTTTTCTTATGTTCCCACTTTCTTTCATCCATTGATGATGATCCATCCATCCAAAATCAATTATTTTCAATTGTAATCCTTAGTGTATGGTTGTTGCATAATTTTCCTTCCCTTGATTCCATGTATTCTTGTTGAAGCTTCTCCGATTTGTAGTAGATGTTGATCTATGATAATATCTTGTTGAATAATGGTTTTGTGATGTCATATTCCATGAATATTGATGATTATTCAATCTTATTCCTTAATAATGTCGATATTGATCTTCTTGTCTTCCTTGAAATATTTCCTGACAATGAGGGTATCGATATGGTTTGAAATTTGATAGTTTTTTGTCATCCTGCACACCCATTTCATTTATCTTATTTTCAAAGAAAATTTGATCCTATATCCTCTTTGTTTGGTCCTTGATTACTCTATCCTTAGAGATAATACCATAATATTTGGCATGTACATCTCTATATGGAGTTCAACTTCTTTAAGTATATTCTATTGACCTTCTTGAATCTTGTCTTATTTCTCCTTTTGAAGTTGCAATGTGACCTCATCTATCAAATTATGATGTCCTTCTCCAATTCTGGCATGCATTTATGATTTTACCTCATAAGCATTTAATGATTTCTCATCCTTCTTACAAATTTCCTCCTCAAGTATTTTGGCATATTCTTCATAGAAGATCCGTGTTACTTCTTGATTTTGATAATTCTTCTTCTCTTCTTTCAATATTTTAACCTCGTCCAATAGATTTTTTTATTATGGTTTCATAATCTACATATCTCTTCATCTTTCTTTTTCAAATCTTCCTTTGAATTAGTCTTTTCCCACTTTGATTTGCTACTCTTTTTGTGTTTTAAGTTTTTAACCTCATTAATGAGTGATTCATTAAGGGATTGCATCTTGGAGAACTCATATTTTTTGTTTGTAATATAATTTATTATCTTGTCATTATCCTTTTTTCCATTTGGATACATTTTATTTTGATTCATTTAACTCCTCTTGAATTTTATACATCTCCTCCCTTTTTGTATCCTTAATCCATTTAGTTGAGAAGAGTTCTTCAAAATTTCCCCATGTGGGGGAGTTTTTAGTAATTTCATCAAGGATATCCCACCAAAAAAATATTCACCCCTCAAGTAAAATACTACCTTCAAAGAACTCAATTTTGTTTCCTTTATCATCCCCAACCATTCCTCGAGATTGATTTCATCTTTATTTTCATCTCCCCTAAATCTAGGTATTGTTATTGATTATTAATTGAGGTATAACCCAAACCTCAACTTACAACCTCAACATGTTAGGAATAATAATTTAAAATAGTTCTAATCCTTGCTCCAATATAATGTTATATTTTTTATCTTTTCAATGGCTTTTTAATGAGCTCAATCAAACATTCCAATCAAAAGTTATGACAGTTTTAAGAAAACATAATTTTGAAACCCTAATTTGGAGTCTATCATGCTAGTTGACCTTCCTTATAATGTATTTATGAAATTTAAGTCCCTATGAGTATGAAATTGTGACTTGTAGTACTCTAAAATGTCTTCTCTACAATTCCACATGTCTAACCAAAATTGGATGTGCCAAGTGAAAGTTATGGTAACTTTCCAAAACCTTGTTGAATTTTGATACGTTCTGGAGAGAGAACTTGTAAGGAATGCCACGTGCCAAATATTTGATACATGATTTTGACACTTGTACCAGAAATGCTAAAGAGTTTCCTCTTTTTAATGCAACTAGTCTCACATAAATTGAATCCTCTATGAAGAATATATGACCATTTTCCTCGGAACACTTATTTGAGACTAGCTACAGGACTACTCAAAAACCTTATCTTTTATAGGGTGTATCTCTGAAATTATTATGACCCGAAAGATGAAATGTGTACCATAGGTACCCTGATATGTCTTCTAAATAGCCTCCAATTTTTTTCTTTCTAAAGTGTCCCTGAAAAAAAAATTATAGTGAAAATTCCAATATTACTTGCTTGATGTAGAAAACCCCTAGGATTGATGCTTTGATACCAAATGTAATGATCTAAATGCTTGAAAATATCATAATACAACATAAGTACACACCATGTATAGAATGTGAGTATGGAGAACAACTCCAAGATAGATAAGTCACATAATAATTCCATAAAGAATAGGAGAACCTCCTCCAAATAACCAGTTACATTCATACTTCACAATTCACATCTCTCTAATAATGAATACATGATCTCTATATATACCTATTCACACTTGCACATGAGTCCCATTTAGTATTAGTCCAACCCTATTACATATATAATACATTTATCCATATACATGCTCCCCTTGGGTCATAACAGATGATGTGGCATGACATGTGGATGAGGATGTCATCATCCTTTTTTCCTTTATTAGCTATCAAACTCTTCTCTTGGAAGACTTAAATTACTCTACTAAATATATCGATGTTTGATCATCATCCAATGGAAATTGGTGATTTCTCTCGGATCAATGAAAAATCTCACCAAAATCCATCGATCCTCGTGTCAGGCTGCTAAATTGTAGCTTTTAAGTGTCCTGAATCACTAAATTGTCAAACCAGGGCTAGTATACTTCGAGCTGATAAACAGTATGTGTAGGCAAGCATCTAGTCTTTTATTCGAATGCTATCCTAAAAATAAAGCACACACCTATTCTAAGAATTTGAATTCTGATGACTAACTCAAAACTGATCATTTCCTACAAAATCATAAACAGAAGAAAAACAATCGTACTCAGACACTGGTACTGCTATCTCTATTCAAAAATGTAATTCTACAAAATCATTCTGCCTCTACGTTCAACCATTTATCATCAGCTTTGTCGTTTAAGTCATAACACACAGGGTATGGTCGAAACTGCATTCATTCTGAGCATTCAAAACAGATCTAATGCTACCTACAGGAAAGCGAATCTAATGATAACTACAGAAAAGCAAATCTAATGCTAACTACAGAAAAGAAAATCTAATGCTAACTACAGAAAAGCAAATCTGACGTTAAAGCAAATCTAATGCTGCTAACTGGTACCAGGATCTCCTTCTATCCTAACTGTAACCTATCTATCCTAAGCACACAACGCAACTACTGTTTAACCAAGCAAAATGCATGCTACTCTGAGTTAAGAAAAGAAATCGAAAAGCCAAGAAATCATATGCACATGCTACGCTACAGGCATCAGTACTGCGTTTAGCATTCACCAACAGGGAAAGATATGGTCTGGAAATCGAGTCTGTTAGGGAATGAATAGCACGATTCTGAAGCTTTTAGACTGTAGTGTACACACAAGCATTCACACGCTATGATAAAATGAAACTATGATAAATCAAAAGCAATTTTGTAACGCTAAGCAAACCCTACGATATTGAAGCAGAACTAAACTGTAACAACACACACTAACTAATTCTACTGCTAATGAAACAGCGGCGTGCACCAGCTTGGCGGGCCCAACCAAACGGCGCAAGCGTTGTGGGAAACGACCAAAGCCGACTAAATCACACGGTGCAAATACGATGTAACGCGATGCTCCATTAACTCATTAAAAGCACGATATTCAAATCATGGCACAGTCAACATATAAGCAACAGCAATTTCCATTAAAACATAGGTTCCACATAGTCTGATAACAGTAGCAAAATAACACAGTAGTGATAATCGTAGTCTTCGTAACCCGTTCTCAGCAA
>JASDQU010505766.1:30154-42131 GCA_032191745.1 Picea mariana | reverse complement strand
TCACTTTATAGTTGTGGATATGAATAACTTTAAATGGATGTATGTTTGTGTGGATATGAATTAATGGCCTCTCCATGGAAATAGCTCTAGTCTATTATTTAGCTTTTTTCCAATAAAAACAATAACAATGGTTCAAATTTACAAAGATGTTTAAGTTAATATATGTAAAGTTTAATTTTAAAAAGCAGTTAAAATTTCATATATGTATTTGGTTTCTAATTTTCTGCTTGAATCTTTATGGATATTAAAGTTTCAATATTGTGTAAAATATATTCTTATAATTACAATTTCAATATTATAATTGTTATCCTATGAGTAACCCTAAATTGGAATGGATTGACCTTGAATTTTATTGAAATAAAATTTAAAATTTATCAATACCTGCATACATATAATCCAAAATATTTTTTTATTATATAATATTGTCTGATATAAATTCACTTATAAATGCACAAATAAATTTATCATGCTGAAAAAACTTTGAAGTATTGGGATTATACAAAAATAATCACAAACTAACAAAAAAAAACCAAAAAACAAACATTATACGTATTCGTATTATGGTATACAAACAACAACCAAAGAAAAAAGATAAGTTTAAGTTTTCGGTCCCTGTGGTGGCGTCATTTCCGGGCTCGATTTTGCCTTTTAGCTGAAAGGCATGGCGATGACAATGAAGACAGACGCGCGGCAGTCGGCATTCAATGCGAAAAGTGGTTTTGGAGAAGTCTGTGTATTCGCATCTTCGCCCGGCGCCGTGTTCGCTACGGAAGTCTCGCAGCCAATTGCTGACAAAAATGGATTCAAGATTTTTATATGGCCTCTGCTCAACCGACTGGTTCATGTGAATCACGTCCACGTAAGTTGTAACAGGTTTATCATTTTTTAATTTCACTGATAACATCATTTCTATATAGAATTATTTAAAATATTTAATTCTCTTTCATTTGATTTCAAAATTTTTTGACAAATTTAATTAAGTGGTATATTGGAAATGGGTATATTTAGTTATCTTTTAATTATAAATTTCAATAGTATGGTTATCAATTGAAGATGTTGACATATTCTTAGTCATTCCAAATCAATGAATGAAATCTCATGTTCATATTTTTTTTTTGTATTTTTGAGGACGTCAGTTAATCTGTTTACTTTTTAACATTTACTTTATATGATTAAAAATTTACTATGTGACCATCTAATTCTCAGATTCAAATGATTAGAAAACTTAATTCCAAACAGTTTCATATTCTCACTAGGATAATATGAATTCCGTTGATTATTTACTGAACCAAAAATTTTCATAAATTTTTACTACGTTAGAAAATTTACCAACCAAAATCTTTCCGCGTTCACCCGCCATTAGTTTGTGGCTGTGCTAGTATTATAGAATAATTTACGTTTCAGTATTTTTCATGAATACAGTAATTTGTATTCATGAAAAATAGTTTTCCATGTTGTGGACGGTGATGGATCTGGTAAAACACTTTGAAAGGAGCGTTGATAAATCTATAAAAAATTGAACAAAGTAATGAAAATTATGGAATAAAAACAAAGAGGATAAGGTTCAGTGTTTCTGTTGATGCGTGAGGTGGCGTCATTTCGAGGCCGGATTTTGCGTTTTAGCCGAAAGGCGCGGCGATGACGACGATAGCAGTTGCGCGACAGTCGGCATTAAATGCTAAAAGTGGTTTCAGTGAAGTCGGTCCATAAATCAGTGTGTAATGATCGAGTCTAAACGTTTTATGTTTTTTGTTTTTTAAGTGATATTTTGGGGTATTGAGTGCTTTACTAGTTTTTTAGTATGCTAAATCTATTTTTGAATGTAGAAATGGCTATGTTTGTAGATTTGAGTGGTTAATTTTGTATAATCTGAGTGCTCTATATGTTTTTTAGCATGCTAAATCCATTTTTAAATGCAGAAATGAATTTTAAACAACAAAAAATTGTGATTTCCTAAAGATTTATGTCATGATATTCTAGAAAAATGACCAAAATATAAAACATTTAGATACCATCTTTAGGAATGTGGGTTGATTTATAAGTTTATTTAAGGAAATGATAGTTTGTAAAGGGGTAGACTTTCTCACAATGGATATACTATCCCATTAATATTAATATTTTGAAAAGTTAATATTTGTTTAACTTTATATTTTCAAAATATATTAAGTTTTTTATTTGAAAAAAACGAAAAGAAAAGTAGGAAATAGGTTTTGCTAATTTAAAAAAAGAATATAGTAGTAGGTATACTTAATTTGAATATATTATCATTTTAAAGATTTCACACTTAACATTTTCAAGCCGGGGATTCACCTTGTTGGCCAATATCTTATCAAGTTCATTCATAAAGGGGGTTTTTAAATTGTGGATTTTGGAAGGGGGTGTGACTTAGGGGCTTTGTATTTATTGGAGTATAAAAAATGGTACTATTTAATATCTCATGAACACATGATGTCTATCTATTGGAGTATAAAAAGGGTATTATTTAATATCTCATGAACACATGATGTCTATCTATTGAGTATAAAAAAGAGCATTATTTAATATCTCATGAACACATGATGTCTATCTATTGGAGTATAAAAAAAATTATTATTTAATATATCATGAACATATGATGTCATTGGTTCTGTTAGGGACCTAACCCCTCACGGAGGTAGATTAATATATTTCCATGTAATAAAGGTTAATATTAATAAGACCTAGCAATAAGGAAGAATAAGCCAAATCTAAGAAGACCTAATAGAAACTTCCGCTTCTAGAATAATCTTTCTCTAGATTGTTCTTTTGGATAGACATCTTTAGTATAAATAGGAGTAAAGGGTATGAGAATTTTTGTCTTGGATATTATTGTAATAGAGCTCTTCTCTATTGGAGGTTGCCCCCTTGAAGAGGCAAGTGAACATTGCTCTCAGTAATCAAAGTGCTCTTCTGGTGTTATTCTGGTATTATTATGGTATTGTACTCATTATATCATTGTTTGTCTATCATTTCTAGTTAATTATTTATGTTCTGCATACTATTTTATATCTGGAATATTACAAGTTGTATCAGAGCACCTTCCTCGGGAGAAAATTGTACGTTAATTTTTTTTTAGGGTAGAGATGTATTTTGACGTCTTAAAGCTACATAAATCTGTTATTACATGCATAAACCCATGGTCGGGGGATTCATACACGTAGAAAATACAAGTGGTACTTAAGCGTACATTTGTTGGCCACCCTTATAACCCCTGTTGGTAGCCCTTCGAGTGGTAGTGCATCAGACAACACCTATATACGGATGTCCCTAGATCTCCTGAAGCCCTCCATAGATAAACCAATCAGTCACCTGACTTCTATAGTGCCACCAAGAAAAACACTCAAGATGAAAATCTCTAATACCTAGGTAGTCAGGTAGTACGGCTAAGGACATGGTCTAAACACCTTAGTTGGTGCCCTGAGATATTGGGCCGAGTACTACTGTTGGACCCTGCATGTATATCATAGAGCTATAGAAGAGGGTAAACCCTTGTCTGTAGAACCCTTGAATACCCTAACCCTTGGGACACAAACAAAAACAGAACAGACAAGATCTATACCGCACAACTGTGTCTCTTGCATTCGGGTTGCAAAATTACTACACATTTGTTCCATTTTAAGCATTTGGGCATTTCGTCACTGCAGTATTCTTCAGATCGGAGTATAATTCTGCAGGAGTAAAAAAAACAAAAAAAAGTCTGGATCCAGTTGGAACCATTATTTGAGACCTATCCCGTACGATTCCCCTCTTTTCCCTTATGCCAGTCATACCTATCATTTTTCAGCAATTTTTTTTTCTCGTGGGAATGACCCCCTTCCAACACCCTTATTTGAGTTTTACCCCATTGGATTCCCCTCGTCGCCCTGGTCGTTGTGATACACTTCACCCATAACCCATTTTTTGTGTGGTCCCACCCACCCCTTGTTATGTTTCCTCTTCATCATGGCCCACACTCGTAGCCAAGACTTGGAATCTCGCTTCAATTCCTTGCACTCTAATTTCATAGAAACCCAACAAGAAGTTGACACGTTTATCTTTCTGAATTTGGATTGTTGCGTTAATTAAATAATGACGCCATCTCTGCGTGGAGCGAGTCACACTTTAAATGAGTTACAAGAATAATATGAGGCTTTATACTTAATTATAAATGTAGGGAAACAGAGTTTAAGGCATCATCTAAGGATCAAATTTGAATGGTAGGTTAATATTTTTGTATTTTTATTTTGAAGGTTTATTTTGTGGTTGGTTGTTTTTAATTTTGTTTTTGAAGGTGGAAAAAGTCACGATAAATTAATGAAGGGTTAATTTACACTTATTTTCTACTATTTAGGAATGTCCGAGTCTAAACGTTCTATGTTTTTGGTTTTCTTTAGTGATATTTTTGGGGGATATTTGCTCAAGATTCTGCTAGAAATTATTGGATTTGTAGATTTGAGTGGTTAATTTTGTATAATCTCAGTGCTCTACGAGTTTTTTAGCATGCTGACTCCATTTTTGAATGCATAAATGGATTTTAAACAACAGGAAATAGTGATTTCATGGAGATCTATGTATGTATATTTGAGTACTTAATTTTGTATAATCTGAATGCTCTAGGAGTTTTTTAACATGCTAAATCCATTTTTAAATGAAAAAATGGATTTTAAACAACATAAAATAGTGATTTGGACCAAAATGTAGAATAATTAGATAAGGTCTTTAGGAATGCGAGTTGATTCATCAAATTTATTTAAGGAAATGATTGTGTGTAAAGGGGTAGACTTTCTCACCATGGATATACTATCCCATTAATATTTTGAAATGTTAATTTTTGTTTAACTTTATATTTTCAAAATATATTATGTTTTTTATTTGAAAAAATGTAAAGAAAAGAAAAGTCCACAATAGGTTTTGCCACTTATGAATTAAAAAAAGGAAGATAGTACTAGGTATACTTAATTTGAATATATTATCATTTTAAAGATTTCACACTTAACATTTTCACATCAAAAATCCGGGGATTCACCTTGTTGACCAATATCTTATCAAGTTCATTTATAAAGAGGGTTTTAAAATTGTAGATTTTTTTTTTGGAAGGGGTGTGAGGGGTAGGGGGTTTATATCTATTAGAGTATAAAAAATGATATTATTTAATATTTCATGAACACATGATGTCTATCTATTAGAGTATAAAAAGGGCTATTATTTAATATCTCATGAACATATGATGTCATTGGTTCATCGATTCACTAAGTGGAGACCCCTGTCAAAAATGTGTTCAAGTTCTATCATTGTTTAAAAGGAATATGTACATATTGCTTAATTGTAGAATATAAGTATAAAAACAAGTTAGTATGTGATGACAATTTTAAAATAAACTAACCTCTTAAATCAAAAGAATGACCTTCTTCTTATCAAACAATTATCATATAAATCTTAAATGGAACAATCTAAAGTCTAATATAATCTAGAGGAAGCTTAGAGATCGGTCAATGCAATAGAACACCTTTTAGTGTGGAACTTCAAGAAGTTCACTTGATCAATTTTAGAAATTGTAATGCAATTAGAAATTGTAATGCAAGAACATCTGGTAATAGCAACTAACATCTGGTTACAAAAATATCCTAGTATAATATTTCACATAACATGGAAGATATGCTAATTTTTTCTCATTAGGAGTGGTGGAGAGAATCAAATGAGGGGAGGAGGGGAGAAGGGATATGTTAATGGGATTTTGATATCCAATTTTGAGATTTTTCAGGTCTCTATTTACTTTTAGTTTTTATATATCATAAAAATAGTTGCTCTAAATTAGAGCCTATTTTCTTCTTCTAATTGTTTTATTTACCACATAAATCATTTTCATAATTTACTAGAAATAAGGTTTTCATGAAATATATGTTGAAAACAAATCCTACTCTACCAAAAACAAGCTCCTTAAAATCTTATTTCAAGAATGACGAAACTCTACTTGTAAAATAATCCAAAAGACACCACTACTAAAACAAATATTGAAAAACAAACGTTTTGTTGAAAGAACATTTTACTCTTGCATATGCTTTAACATATTTTTGTTGATATTCAAGAGAAACTACTTGAAAGATGAATATTATTTTGCAACGCTTATTTCTCATCAGTTGCCCATGATTAAGAAATTTAAAAGTTGCAACTCATCCTACCGTGAGATTACATTTAAAAAATGGCAATTCATATGTAGAGAGAAAATAAGAAAATGGTGATAGTTCCACTAGTTAAGGAGTAAGTGATAGCCAAAACATTATATTTCACTAACCTTTAATATGTTGCAATTAGGACAACTAATATGTTTTCTACAAAATCTACTAGAAAATCATGGCTCTATGTCTCATATTTTATGCAGTGTTCTCTTTTTATTTCCTTCTTTTGAAAAACCATTAATTTTCACATAGTAATAATTGTATTTTCTACTTAACATACTTTTTTGTTTCTATTAACATTTTTTTTTCTTTCTACAAAATCCACTAGAAAATCATGGCTCTACGTCTCACATTTTATGTAGTGTTCTTTTTTTATTTCTTTCTTTTGAAAAACCATTAATTTTCACATAGTACTAATTGTATTTTCTATTTAACATATTTTTTTTTTCTATTGACATTCTTTTTTGTTTGTTTCTATTGACATTCTTCCAACCATTCTTCCAATCGGTCTGATATATTCTTTGTCCAATAATTCCTGTAGTTGAATTTTTAGTTTTGTTAATTCTGACAAACTCATTTGGTAAGGTGCTTTCAAGATAGGGGTTGAACTAGGTAGTAGGTCGATATAAAAGTCTATCTCCCTCCTTGGGGGTAATTCAAGTATCTCATCAACAAACACATCTCTTAAATCATGCAAAATGGAAAAATCCTCCAAGTTAGGTTTATCTTCTTTTTCTAATAGGTTTGTTACTTGGATGGCATAAACTTGACAACCCTTTCTCATGCATTTCTTGAATTGCATTGCTGAAATCTGTCTAACTGAGATTGGATTTTGTATACATTGAACTGTCCTAGTAGTGTCATTTTCATCATTATACTTAAGTGATTTTTCATAACAATATAACACTACTTTATGTCTTTCTAACCAATCCATTCTAATAATTACATCATAAGATCCTAGTGGTAGAATGTTCAGATTTGTCTTTATGTTTTGACCACCTAAACTGAACTCATAATCAGAAATAAAGTCAACAACTTTTCTTTTCGTTCCCGTTGCTAGTTGTACCAGCCAAGATTTGGCATGTCTTGTTTTCTTAATTTTATTTGACTCCACTATACCAGGAGTGATATAACTTAATGTAGCTCCAGGATCAATTAAAAAAAAATACGAGTGTTATTGATTTTACCTTCAATTTCCACCACAGAGGACTAGTGGTCATCTTGTCGGCTATCCACGGCTGCATTTATCCGATGCAAGCTTCTGCCCACATCTCCCATTGTAGAGGCTTCCTGCAGGTTGTGAACCGTAAATCTGGCTGTTGAAGTCAAACGTGGACAGTTCCTCCTTAACTGAGGTTCTCCACATTCCTAGCATTTTAACTGTTCACGGGGGTTGTCCCTGAACTTCTTTGTTCCCAGTTTTATTGGTTTACCACCTCGTTGGGTGTTCTGATTGTTGGAGTAAAAATATTTCCTTGGAAAACGTTTTTTTTGTGTTCCAATAAGGAGCTGGCTGATATCCTTTCTTCCGCTGGTTCATTCGGTCTTGTTTCTTATCTTTCCAAGCCTTGGGAAATTTTGACCTCTATTTGAATTGGTCGTAACACATTCGGGATTTCCTGAATACTTCACTTAAGGACTTGGGATTATCAAATTCGATTATGTCCTTGTAGGACTGTAGTAAAGAGCTTAGGAACCCTTGGATAGCCATTTGACCGAGTCATATCTCATAAAATTCTTTTTTTTTTCTTTCATAGTAACTTTCAGATAGGTACTGTTTCTTAAAGTATTTCTTAAAGTTCGACCATTCCATCTGTTTTTCCTTTAGACCCTTGGCTAACTTCAGGTTCTCCCACCAAATGATGGCTTTTCCTTTCAGATTACAGATGGCCATTCTGACCTTCATATTGCTGGAATAGTTGTATATCTGGAAATATTTTTTGATGTCTAATAGCCATGCTTCAGCTTCCTTCCCTATTTTGGATTCCCCATCAAAGGTAGATGGTTTGATTTTCTTAAATTCTCCCTCAAGGTGATCCACCTATTTCCTTTTTCTTCCTATTTTTTTTTTATCTTCAGTTGAAGGTGTATCTTCAGATGACCTATCCCCTTTCTCTTCTTCAGGACCATAATTTTTAGAGGCCCTTTTACTGACCTCTTCTTCCTGGTTATCGTCCTTTGGGGTTTTCTTCGTCACTATGCTTTGCAGCAGGACTTCATTTATTTCCTACTATTCCTGCTGTGATTTTTTCAGTTTCTCATTGTCCTCTTTGAAAACCTACAACTCAACAATGAGATTTCGCATTGTTTCCAGAACTTTGGTAGGTGATATTCTGTCACTTTTTTGTCTCCGATCTTCAGGAGGTCTTTGTCAAGGATTCTCCTCAAGTATGATTTTTGCTTCATCCTGGGCTGGCATGATTAAAACAAAATAGAAAAAGAGTTTTTTTGTTTGTAACAACAATGAGTTTGTTAGTTTTGCATAGACATAAATATGTGCTAAGTAAATATTTCGGCCCTGTTCAAGGTCCAAGTGTTGTAACCTTTGCTCTAATACCATATTTAACGTACCTCAAATTTTCCATAAAAAAAAAAAATCTATGGGACATTAATCCCCAATTTCATTTAATAGATTCGTAGTTAAGAGGAGGTAATATTCATTCCCATTATAAATCTCTCTGAGGTGTCTTATGTTCTAACTACCACACAATGACATTTATGAATGAGTCTAACTTACTTTGAACATAATCTTATACAAATAATTCTCCATAATTCTAACAATTCCCTTCAGACGCAAATTATTCTAATACACTCATACATATGTCTATATATTGTATTAGACTCGAGACTTGTAGTTCTAAATTCTCTCTTAGCATAAGCTTCTATACTTGTGCACAAGGAAATCTCATTTAACCTTTGGAATGAAATTCGTATACCATATATAAAGTAATGGGACCGGGAATATACACCCGTAGTCGAATGTTAATGGCCTAGTATAAGATTACTTGACATTGTTTTATATGGTCAAAAGATCGGACGGATCCTCTAAGATTGTTGGAGGTTAACGATCTTCTAGTCACCATCTATGTAAAGGTTCGAGTAATAGAACCCCACACTACCACTTTTTTAACTTGGCCTAAACTAAACGGTGTCTCAATTGAACAATGTCTCATTTGAACGACTTGTTAACTGAAATGAAAGCAGTTAGAGTTAAAGTGTTTCCAGTTGGTCGTGTAACGAAGGGACTGTTCTTAACTTTGCATTTCTAGATATGAGAAGAAGGGTGTCTTGTCAGATAGGAGTTAAAGCTCTGAGCCGGTTATTAATGGAGGTCCTCTGTGTGTGAGTTTTGATGGTTTTCACTCGACCCTTCCTCTAATACGGTCATGACAACTCTGCCCTATCACATGTCTAGACCAACCTTCATACCCTCTGCATTTGCTTCGAGTAGGAAGAGATCCTTTAAGGTTAAGTGCATTTTTCCTTTGTCATTTGTGAAGTCCTTCGAAATGGCTCTGCATTGTATTTTCTCAGTGAGGAAGACTGTCAACTTGGAGGATTTTATCCAATGGAAACAGGCATCGCTATCCGTCCTCCCTGGTAAGTTCATGATGCTACTTTAATCTGTAAGTTGAGTGGAACCTCGGGGTTTCATTACAGTGGAAGAAGCCCTCGTACTGAAATTCTTATTATTGTTTTTTAATTAAGTTTCCCCCTTTATCGTTATTCTTTCATAACTTCCTAGACTATTTCCTCTCCTGGATAAGTAGATTGTTACTGTTGTTTTATTTTGAATCTTTCTAAAAGGACTCGACATTCTACCTCCTTGTTTCCAATTTCAAAAAGTTTACACTTGTATAATTCTTGTATGTACTTTACCCTTAGGGTTTTTTGTTCACTTACAATCTCTACAGTTTCTCTGTTGATATGCATTGAGGCCTGGTGTTGAAATTCTATGAGGCTATGCCGGGTTTTAGTCCGAAGTTGAAGTTACGCACTGTGTATTGCATATTATATTGCATTTCTTTAAAAAAAAAAAAAAGAATCCACCCTTCTGTAATTTTCATCAGGCCCTTAGTTGGTCCTTATGAATATAAGTTTTCCTCAAGGGCTATTGTATTGCTATTCGACGCAAAAGAAAATATGAATTCTGTGTTTCAAACAATTTGTTAGAAAATACCCTACAAGATATAATATTGAGCTTGTAAAACCTCTTGGATTAAGTGTGTTTCCTATTGCGATTACCATTGCCTGTGGCTGGTATACGCCATTTGAAGCCTGATAATTGAGTAAGAATGTTCATTTTGTATTTAGCATTGATTAGCAATACCCTCTTCAACACAGACAGTCGGTTCAGGGTAGGTTTTGATATCAACATTTAATGTATAGAATTTTATTTTATATGTAATGTTTGCATGATACCTTTGGCCTGATCGTATGGCATGAATTATGTAATTTGTATTTTAAATGTTAATACTATTTATTTATTTCATTTCATGAAGAATTTGTTTTATATGCTTTTGGTACCAACTCTAATGATAGGGCCCTGTTGTTGTGAGGGTACCCATCAGGAAGCCCTTGGACCACTCTCCCCTTGGCCTGGGATGTTTACCCAACCAAACACGACAGAGAAAGACACCAGATCGCCAAATCGTAAGTTAAGTGAAACTTTGAAATAAACTTTTCCAGTCATTTATCATTCTATTGAAAGATTCATTTGTCTTACTTATGTTATATATTACTAATGTTAATTTGTAAATCTTTGCAGGGACTTCGACCATGCACAAATCCGAATGCAGGCTCCTTACATTTGCGCAAAAGTTATTCGGGTTCATTTCGTCGCTCTTAACGGAGTGCCCTAGGTTATTCTAGGATTGATACGGTTCTAAAACGCGATGGGTGGGAAGGTCCATTCATAAAGATAGTCTGTTCTTATGGAAGGCATAAGGATCATAACCTTATTACTGTGTAAAATAATTGAATCATATAAATAGATTATGGTTGTGTATCATTTTTAAAGTTGTATGTTTGACTTTGGAATGGAAATACGAACAGTTCCTCCTTTCAGAGAAATAGATCTATTATATGAGTATTTCGAGAATGAATAGTAATATGTATCTATCCACAATGATTCTATATAGACTCTTTCCAGTTTTTAACTTGGATGCTATGGAGAAATTCGAACGATTTCTTGTTTAATCCTGTAGCTTTACTCCTTTTAAATTATCTCATAATCTTGTATGTATATTGTAACGTCCCCGACCATCAACCCCACAGCCGGGCCAATGCTACTACGCGGCAAAATACTTTTGTAACACATTCTAATGAATTTAAAACTCTTAATTATAGTTAAACATAGAATTTCTGCTAGCATTTCAGAATTAATGGAAATAACAATCATTGATATGCACAACAAAATACTTGATAATATTGCAAGGATCACGGGTATGCAATTTAGTTAATTACAGAATTACAAAACATAGTGACACTTATCTTCTAAACTGTTACACACCACGAACTGTGTGTAAACCTTCCACGAACCACCCATCCTTAGACCGTGTTGCTCTTCACTCTCAGCAGTAGGTCACCCCCAAGCTGGGAATAAGCTCCACCTGGCAAGGAATTCTAGGTTAGGAAACGTTTACAGAAAGACACACAGTAAAAGGGGGAGGATACTCTCCCAGGAGCCACTTACGCCCAGTGCTCACAGACTCTCCTTCCCCACATGCCTGTCCCACCCCAGGAGTATACACCTTCAATATCACCTAGACAGCCCTTTAGCTGCTAACCTCTCGTGCCTTGGG
>JASDQU010505766.1:12122-30104 GCA_032191745.1 Picea mariana | reverse complement strand
GTAACACATTCGTTATTTCTTGAATACTTCACTTAAGGACTTGGGATTATCAAATTCGATTATGTCCTTGTAGGACTGTAGTAAAGAGCTTAGGAACCGTTGGATATCCATTTGACCGAGTCATAGCTCATAAAATTCTTTTATTTTTCTTTCATAGTAACTTTCAAATAGGTACTGTTTCTTAAAGTATTTCTTAAAGTTCAACCATTCCATCTGTTTTTCCTCTAGACCCTTGGAAAACTTCAGGTTCTCCCACCAAATGATGGCTTTTCCTTTCAGATTATAGATGGCCATTCTGACCTTCATATTGCTGGAATAGGTGTATATCTGGAAATATTTTTTGATGTCTAATAGCCATGCTTCAGCTTCCTTCCTTGTTTTGGATTCCCCATCAAAGGTAGATGGTTTGATTTTCTTAAATTCTCCCTCAAGGTGATCCACCTGTTTCCTTTTTCTTCCTATTTTTGTTTTATCTTCAGTTGAAGGTGTACCTTCAGATGACCTATCCCCTTTCTCTGCTTCAGGACCATAATTTTTAGAGGCCCTTTTACTGACCTCTTCTTCCTGGTTATCATCCTTTGGGGTTTTCTTCGTCACTATGCTTCGCAACAGGACTTCATTTATTTCCTACTATTCCTGCTGTGATTTTTTCATTTTCTCATTGTCCTCTTTGAAAACCTACAACTCAACAATGAGATTTCTCATTGTTTCCAGAACTTTGGTAGGTGAGATTCTGTCACTTTTCTGTCTCCGATCTTCAGGAGATCTTTGTCAAGGATTCTCCTCAAGTCTGATTTTTGCTTCATCTTGGGCTGGCATGATTAAAACAAAACAAAAAAAGAGTTTTTTGTTTGTAACAACAATGAGTTTGTTAGTTTTGCATAGACATAAATATGTGCTAAGGAAATATTTCGGCCCTATTCAAGGTCCAAGTGTTGTAACCTTTGCTCTAATACCATATTTAACGTACCTCAAATTTTCCATAAAAAAAAAAAAATCTATGGGACATTAATCCCCAATTTCATTTAATAGATTCGTAGTTAAGAGGAGGTAATATTCATTCCCATTATAAATCTCTCTGAGGTGTCTTATGTTCTAACTACCACACAATGACATTTATGAATGAGTCTAACTTACTTTGAACATAATCTTATACAAATAATTCTCCATAATTCTAACAATTCCCTTCAGACGCAAACTATTCTAATACACTCATACATATGTCTATATATTATATTAGACTCGAGACTTATAGTTCTAAATTCTCTCTTAACATAATCTTCTATACTTGTGCGCAAGGAAATCTCATTTAACCTTTGGAATGAAATTCATATACCATATATAAAGTAATGGGACCGGGAATATACACCCTTAGTCGAATGTTAATGGCTTAGTATAAGATTACTTGACATTGTTTGATATGGTCAAAAGATCGGACGGATCCTCTAAGATTGTTGGAGGTTAACGATCTTCCAGTCACCATCTATGTGAAGGTTCGAGTAATAGAACCCCACACTACCACTTTTTTAACTTGGCCTAAACTAAACGGTGTCTCAATTGAACAATGTCTCATTTGAACGACTTGTTAACTGAAATGAAAGCAGTTAGAGTTAAAGTGTTTCCAGTTGGTCGTGTAACGAAGGGACTGCTCTTAACTTTGCGTTTCTAGATATGAGAAGAAGGGTGTCTTGTCAGATAGGAGTTAAATCTCTGAGCCGGTTATTAATGGAGGTCCTCTGTGTGTGAGTTTAGATGGTTTTCACCCGACCCTTCCTCTAATATGGTCATGACAACTCTGCCCTGTCACATGTCTAGACCAACCTTCATACCCTCTGCATTTGCTTCGAGTAGGAAGAGCTCCTTTAAGGTTAAGTGCATTTTTCCTTTGTCATTTGTGAAGTCCTCCGAAATGGCTCTGCATTGTATTTTCTCAGCGAGGAAGACTGTCAACTTGGAGGATTTTATCCAATGGAAACAGGCATCGCTATCCATCCTCCCTAGTAAGTTCACGATGCTACTTTAATCTGTAAGTTGAGTGGAACCTCAGGATTTCATTACAGTGGAAGAAGCCCTCGTACTGAAATTCTTATTATTGTTTTTTAATTAAGTTTCCCCCTTTATCGTTATTGTTTCATAACTTCCTAGACTATTTCCTCTCCTGGATAAGTAGATTGTTACTGTTGTTTTATTTTGAATCTTTCTAAAAGGACTCGGCATTCTACCTCCTTGTTTCCAATTTCAAAAAGTTTACACCAGTATAGTTCTTGTATGTACTTTACCCTTAGGGTTTTTTAGTTCACTTACAATCTCTACAGTTCCTCTGTTGATATGCATTGAGGCCTGGTGTTGAAATTCTATGAGGCTATGCGGGGTTTTAGTCCAAAGTTGAAGTTACGCACTGTGTATTGCATATTATATTGCATTTCTTAAAAAAAAAAAAAAGAATCCAGCCTTCTGTAATTTTCATCAGGCCCTTAGTTGGTCCTTACGAATATAAGTTTTCCTCAAGGGATATTGTATTCCTATTCGGCACAAAAGAAAATATGACTTCTGTGTTTCAAACAGTTCGTTAGAAAATACCCTACAAGATATAATATTGATCTTGTAAAACCTCTTGGATTAAGTGTGTTTCCTACTGGGATTACCATTGCCTGTGGGTGGTATACGCCATTTGAAGCCTGGTAGTTCAGTAAGAATGTTCATTCTGTATTTAGCATTGATTAACAATACCCTCTTCAACACAGACATTCGGTTCAGGGTAGGTTTTGATATCAACATTTAATGTATAGAATTTTATTTTATATGTAACGTTTGCATGATACCTTTGGCCTGATTGTATGGCATGACTTATGTAATTTGTATTTTAAATGTTAATACTATTTATTTATTTCATTTCATGAAGAATTTGTTTTATATGCTTTTGGTACCAACTCTAATGATGGGGCCCTGTTGTTGTGAGGGCACCCATCAGGAAGCCCTTGGACCACTCTCCCCTCGGCCTGGGATGTTTACCCAACCAAACACGACAGAGAAAGACACCAGATCGCCAAATCGTAAGTTAAGTGAAACTTTGAAATAAACTTTTCCAGTCATTTATCATTCTGTTGAAAGATTCATTTGTCTTACTTATGTTATATATTACTAATGTTAATTTGTAAATCTTTGCAGGGACTTCGACCATGCACAAATCCGAATGCAGGCTCCTTCCATTTGCGCAAAAGGTACTTGGGTTCATTTTGTCGCTCTTAACGGAGTGCCCTAGGTTATTCTAGGATTGATACGGTTCTAAAATGTGATGGGTGGGAAGGTCCATTCATAAAGATAGTCTGTTCTTATGGAAGGCATAAGGATCATAACCTTATTACTATGTAAAATAATTGAATCATATAAATAGAATATGGTTGTGTATCATTTTTAAAGTTGTATGTTCGACTTTGGAATGAAAATATGAACAGTTCCTCCTTTCAGAGAAATAGATCTATTATATGAGTATTTCGAGAATGAATAGTAATATGTATCTATGCACAGTGATTCTATATTGACTCTTTCCAGTTTTTAACTTGGATGCTATGGAGAAATCTGAATGATTTCTTGTTTAATCCGGTAGCTTTACTTCTTTTAAATTATCTCATAATCTTGTATGTATATTGTAACATCCCCGGCCATCAACCCCACAACCGGGCCAATGCTACTACGTAGCAAAATACTTTTGTAACACATTATAATGAATTTAAAACTCTTAATTACAGTTAAACATATAATTTTTGCTAGCATTTTAGAATTAATGGAAATAACAATCATTCATATGCACAACGAAATACTTGATAATATTGCAAGGATCATGGGTATAAAATTTAGTTAATTACAGAATTACAAAACATAGTGACACTTATCTTTTAAACTGTCACACACCACCAACTGTGTGTAAACCTTCCATGAACCACCCATCCTTAGACCGCGTTTCTCTTCACTCTCAGCAGTAGGTCACCCCAAGTTGGTAATAAGCTCCACCTGGCAAGGAATCCTAGGTTAGGCAACGTTTACAGAAAGACACACAGTAAAAGAGGGAGGATACTCTCCCAGGAGCCACTTACGCCCACTGCTCACAGACTCTCATTCCCCACATGCCTGTCCCACCCCAGGAGTATACACCTTCAATATCATCTAGACAGCCCTTTAGTTGCTAACCTCCCTTGCCTTGGGCTTTAGCAATAGATCGGACCGGAAATCTCCGAGCTCTGTGGTAACTACAAGGCTCCTTCTAGGAGCTCTCTCCTTCCTCCACGCACTCTCTCACCTAGAGAGAGTCTCTCATAGGCCTATCCACCTATTGATTCCACTACAACTACTTCTCTCACCTGGAGAGAGTGTTTCACACAGGTCAAACACCCACGACACAAAGAATACACATAAACCTCAGGTTTCCCAGAACACAACAACCAAACAATTTAACTCAAATTCAGATTTGCAGGGTGGATAAATGGATCACAGGACACATAATAGTCATGACTCAGTCCACGGGCTTTGCCACTATTTTCAGATAGACACTCACCCTACTATCAGATGCAAAGGTCACATGACTCTTCTTGATAGAGGAAGAAGAAAATCAGGAGCCAACCCCTGACACAGCTGACTTCTGCAGTTTTTAACTGCATGTGCCTGGGCCGACACATGTCGCCCATGAAGCTACTTGCGCTCCATCAGATGGCGGGTGCTTTGGGAACACGTCCCCCTTCTGGGGATTTAGGATAAAGAGAAACATAAATTTCACATGGGTTTTTGGAATAATATTAAAATATTATTCCCAAGGACTTAAACCCCTAGGCTTAGCCCCTAGGCTCAACACTTAGCCTCTCTTTCCAACCTTTCAACCCCCAATCCCTTACCCAAGCTTTGTGGAAGATGAGTCCCCCATCACTCTTTCATCGTGGTTGGTTCACATGCAGAGGTGTTTTTATATTAATAATGTGCATCATTACATGTACAAGAAATAGGCTCTTGTCCTTCAATACTTAGGCTCTCTGGCCTAATAAACTCATAAGCCTTACCAACTTATATTAACTTGGCTCACCAGATTATAAAACATGATCTACAATTCATAAACCTAATTACAACAGGGCTCGTCCTTGGGGATATTACAGTTGCCACTCCTTATTTTTGCACTGTCCTCAGTGCAACTTTCACATAGTATCAACAAGATTTCCAAAATCTTCAAAAAGATGCGGGTATTCTTCCCGCATAGCATCCTCATGCTCCCATGTCGCATCCTCAGGACTGTACCAGGTCCACTGGACCTTCACAAGCTCTATAGTTCGATTATGAAGATGTTTTCTTTTCTTGTCCAATATGCACACAGGATGCACTTGCAGGACACCTTCTTGTTCCACCTGAATCACATTCCAATCAATTACATGATTAGACTCAGGTATATATTTCTTAACTAATGAAACATGAAATACATTATGTACATTCATAGATGCAGGTAATGCAAGCATATATGCAAGTGCCCCAATTCTCTCTAGGATTTCAAATGGCCCACAAAATCTAGCTGCCAACTTGGCACAGCTTCCTAGCTTCAGGGAACTCCTATTAGATTTCACTTTCAGGAAAACATGATCACCCACTTTGAAATCTCTGTGGGTTCTGTTCTTATCGGCATAACTTTTCTGCCTATCTTGGGCAGTGTTCAAATTTTGCTTATTTTTTATCATTTGGTCCTCCATCTCCTTGAGAAACTCTGGCCCAACTACTGTCCTATCAAATGGATTATCCGATCTCACTGGAGTATTGCACGTTCTTCCATAAAGTGCTTCAAATGGGCTCATCTTCAATGATTTCTGATACCCATTTTTGTAAGCGAATTCTACCAAGTGTAGGTAGTCTTCCCATTTCGATGGTTTGTCCATCAGATACACTCTCAGTATGTATTCTATCACTCTGTTAACCCTCTCTGTCTGTCCATCAGACTCCAGATGATAAGTTGTACTAAATTTTAGATTCGTTCTGAATCCTTTGAACAATCCTTTCCAGAAATTCAAGGTGAATTTTGGGTCTCTGTCAGACATAATTGTTTCAGGAATTTCGTGCAATCATGCCACTTCCTTCATGAAAATATCAACAACATTTGTTGCCTTGTGAGTAGTTTTTAGTGGAATAAAATGGGCATATTTTGTAAGCTTGTCCACCACCACCATGATCGAATCATGCAGCTTGCCTGTTCTAGGAAATCCCATAATAAAATCCATTGTCACCACTTCCCACTTCCATTTAGGAATGGGCAAAGGTTGCAACAAGCCTGCTGGTTGCCTATGCTTAGTTTTAACTTTCTAGCACTCCATACATCTAGCGTTGTATTCAACGATTTCTCTCTTCATACCTGGCCAAAACTAATGGCTCTTGACCGCTGCCACGATTTTCTGATATCCAGGGTGCCCTGCATAAGGCACATTATGCATCTCCTGTAGAATTATTTGTTTCAAGTCTTGGACATTTGGTACAAAAATTATGTTCTTGTGCAGCAATATTCCATCTATTCCCAAATTATAAATATCCACCTTTTGTGGCATCTTACCCTGCTATAGCTTTGCTACCAATTCTTTGTATTGCAGCTATTCATTTGCAACCTCCAGAATTCTACTTTTAATATCAATCTGATACATGCTAATGACTGTAGCATGTAGTTCATGCACCCTCTTGCTGAGTGCATTAGCCACTTTATTCTCCTTCCCTTTTATATGCTTGATATCAAAGTCGTATTCAAATAGAAACTCTAGCCACCTACTTTGTCTAGCGTTTAAGGTTGGTTGATCAAACAAATATTTTAATCCGTTATGGTCTGTTCTGAGCTCAAACCTCTTTCCCATGAGGTAATGCCTCCATTTCTTTAGAGCATGAACTATGGATGCCAACTCCAAGTCATGAGTGGCATAGTTCTTCTCGTGTTCCTTTAACTTCCTAGATTCATAACAGATTATGAATCCATTCTGACTGAGGACTCCTCCCATTCCTTCTTTGCATGCATCTGTGCATACCACAAAGTATTCATTTTGATCTGCAATCCTCAATATTGGAGCATTGGTTAACAGTTTCTTCAATCGTTGAAAGCTTTCTTCACAATCCTCTGTCCACTGAAACTTCTTCTCCTTCCTTTTTAAGGAAGTGATAGGGTGTGCTATCCTCGAGAACCCTTTGATAAACCTTCTGTAATAACCATCCAATCCTATGAAGGATCTAACATCCATCACATTCTTTGGCGCTGACCATTCTCTAATGGCCTCAATCTTCTTAGGGTCTACAACTGTCCCATCCTTCGAGATAATATGCCCCAAGTAATGGATCCGTTCTTGATAAAATGAGCACTTTCTCATATTTACATACAGTTGATTCCCTCTTAGCACCTACAACACCATCCTCAGATGTTTCTCATGTTCTTTTTCTGACTTGGAATACACCAAGATGTCATCCAGGAAGACTATGACAAACTTGTCTAGATAGTCCCTGAATACTCCATTCATCAAGCACATAAAAACAACAGGTGCATTTGACAGTCCAAACGACACCACTGTGAACTCGTAATGACCATACTTTTTTTTAAAGGCGGTCTTGCTGATGTCTTCATATTTTATCCTTACCTGATGATATCCCGATCTTAGGTCTATTTTCGAAAATATCTTTGCATCCTTCAACTAATCGAAGAGGTCATCAATCCTTGGCAGAGGATATTTGTTCTTTACCATTACCTTGTTCAACTGCCTGAAATCGATGCACAATCTTAGCATTCCATCCTTATTCTTTACAAACAGGACCAGGGCACCCCAAGGTAACACTCTTGGGCATATATATCCCTTCTTAATAAGCTCTTCAAGATGAAATTGCAACTCTTTCATCTCTAGCATACTCATCCTGTACGGAGATTTTGACATTGGAGTTTCTCCAGGCATTAAGTTCACAGAGAAATCAATATCCCTTTTTGGAGGTAGTCTAGGTACTTCCTGGAATACATCTTCAAATTCTTTTAATACCGCATACTCTTTGATACTTGACACCTTGTCCTTAGGTGTTTCCCCTACATGGGTTGCAAATAATTGACAGCCTTTTCCATTTCACTTCTTTAGCTACATCACTGAGATTTATTTGATAGCAACAACTCTAGGAATTCCTTGGACTATTTTTCGATTCCCTTCTTCATCTAAGCAAGTGAATGCCTTATTGCAACAGTCCAAGATGGTATGGTGCTAGTCCAACCAGTCCATCCCAATTAGACAGTCATAAGAGCCTAATAGAAGAATGTTCAATTCAACCTTCATGCTCAATCCATTCATGTCCACAGGACAGGACTTGACTAACTTCGTGACTTTACTCTTGGTTCCTATAGCTAGCTTCACTAACCAAGACTTTTCATGTTTTCTTTTTGATAAATGCAAACTTTCCACCACTTTAGGATATATATAACTATGGATAGCCCATGAATCAATTAAAACAGTAAAGGCATGGTTGCTAATCATACCTTCTACTTCAAACATGTGCGACTGATACTCAGCTTGCTTGTTGTCCAAGGCTGCGTAGATCCTTGGCATTCTACTGCACATGTCCTCCACTGTTTCAGCTTGCTGAACATTGTGGATAGTCCTCACTTTATCATTTCGGTGGGGTAAATCTCTGTACCTATGGTTCCCTTTACAACCCCAACATTCCATAGGTGGTGGTCTTAGCATTTTTCCAACCACTTCATCCTTCCTGGGCTCTCGAAAAGATGGTTGTCCCTAAGGACTGTTTGTGAAAAAGGGAGGCTTGTTTCCTTTATGCCTCTGCTCTTTCTTGAACTTGTTCTAATCATCTCAAGCCTTCCGAAAAGTAGGCTTTTCTCTTTTCTTCTCATACAAGCATTTCACCCTCCTTATCGTCTCTTCCATAGTCTTAGGGCCATCGTACTGGATCGTGTCACCGATAGAAGGTGGTGATCCACTCAGGTACCTCTGAATCTTGACAGACTCATCTTTGATGAATGGAACATACTTCAGTAATTCCAAAAAATTTCGTTCATACTTATCAATGGTCCTATTGTCCAACTTGATTTCAAAGAACTCTTTCATCTTTCTGTCATAATATCTTTTAGTTAAGTATTTCCTCTCGAAAGACAACTTGAATTCTTTCCATTTTATGTCTTTTTCTCTGATGTGTTGCACCTACACAAGTTGAACCCACCACATGGATGCCTTTCCCTTCAACTGATACATGAAAATCCTACCCTCTACATGAGAGGAATAATTATGCAGTTGAAAGTATTACCTCATACCAAGTAACCAAGTTTCAGCTTCTTCCTCCTTCTTATGCTCTCCATCAAACGTTGGAGGCTTGATCTTGTTGATTTCCCCTTTCAATTCATCCATTCCAGATCTCCTGTGATTTCTAGTAGTGGATGAGCTGGAACTACGGTGTGCTTCCTTATCAAAATGCTTTGGGGAGCGACAACGATGTCTGCTAACACTCCTTGATATTTTTTTCCCCTCAGGTGTCCTGCAACTCCCTGTTTTTCTTGAATTTTTTCTTTTTTTAACTTCTTCTCGATTCTTTCTAGACTCTTTAACAACCTTAAGTTGAATTCTCCCTGTTTATCCTTGTCTTTCATGAGATTTCGGCTATCAGCTCGACGAGCCTGGGCATTCTTATGTAATCTTTCAATGATTTTCATCATATGCCCTTCCTTATCCATATCTTTTCTATGTCCATTGGATTTCGTTCCTTCAACTACCAAGGAAATGTTCATTCCTTCTATTTCATTATCTAGTCTGGAAGTAATCCACACCTCTTCCATTTCTTTACACTCCAACAAAATTCTAATTGGCCCTGGCACTCACCAAACTTCTGCAATCACAACGTGCAGACAGTTGAAATTGTCAGGTCTTTGTTTCTCAACAATTCCATCATCATTCATGAACAATTTTAAAATGTTCACATTTCCAAACAACTCTAAAATACTCAGAGTTCAGGAATTTTCCGAGCTCTTGTTCAACTCTATAACTTTCGAGTGATATCCCCCTCTTTCTTAGTCCCTACCCCACGTGACCAAGGGTCATGATGAAGTGCTAAATCTACTAGGTGCTATTCGTTCTTTTGATATTCGAAGAGTTTTAAGGAACACACAACTATTTCCTATATTTTTGATTATCAAAATCGTGAAATCAGGTGGATCAATGGTCCACGTTTACCCAACATCCAACAGTTAGAATCCACTGTGATTTTTCTGTCTTTGAAGTTTTCAGGACTTTGGGGCTTCGAGTTTCGCAGTTTTAGTCCTCGAGGCTCTCACACTCGCTTCCCTCTCCATCCCTTGACTTCCGAAATCCTGATTTACTTTACCCTCCGGGCCCACATAGCATAGTTGTCTCCCATAACCATGGTGGCACGTGGCACACTCAGGAGGGTCCATGTCACCTTCATTGACATCATCAGGTCCCACCATGCTCACTTTTCTTTTCGACCCACTGGCACGTGGTACACACCCATGTGTCCATGTCCATCTCAGTGATGTTAGCCCGACTGACTACTTTGACTCCACAAAATTTTGTGATTTTGGCTTCGGTAGTTTGTACGTCCACACATCCCACTTCTCCTGATAGCCGAAATCTGAAATCATGATTTAATGTGAAATCCAATGGTCAGATTCCCTTTCGAGATTTAGGGCGTAGTTCCTTTTTACGTTTCGGGATTTTGGGGTTTGTGCAACCACATCCCATTTTAACTGATAACCCAACTCCCAACTATCCACTATTCCTCTACTCGATCCAATGGTTGAGGTCCTCTCTCAGATCTACGGTGTAGATCTATTTTCTTGACTTCGAAGTTTTGGGCATCGGGAGTTCATGCATCAACACATCTCACTTTTCCAGATAGTTGAATTCCTGAAAGGTTTCCAGGATAACTCTCTTGTACCTTCTCCTGATCTGACAGTCATGTGGGATCTCCCTTCCTCCCGACAAGATCCAATGGCTCCAACACTTCATGCATTGAGCTCTTTCTCTCCCTGTAGCCATATACCACATCAGTTGTAGTTTTATAATACTACTACACCTCCTGAGCTTTGTAATACGGTCAAGTATGCTGTTGACACTCAGAAACATTCCTAGGTCCAAAATTAGTCCTCTAGACACAATTTATTCTCAAATCCTTGGTCCAAATACCACTTATCCGGCCCATCCAAGCTCAACATTGAAACTATGGCTCTAATACCATACAGTAATGTCCTTTTCCATCAACCGCATGGCCGGGCCAATGCTTCTACACGGAAAAATACTTTTGTAACACATTATGCATTATAATGAATTTAAAACACTTAATTACAGTTAAACATAGAATTTTTGCTAGCATTTCAGAATTAATGGAAATAACAATCATTCATATGCACAACACAATACGTGATAACATTGTAAGAATCATAGGTATGCAATTTAGTTAATTACAGAATTACAAAACATAGTGACACTTATCTTTGAAACTGTCACACACCACCAATTGTGTGTAGACCTTCCATGAACCACCCATCCTTAGACTGTGATGCTCTTCACTCTTAGTAGTATGTCACCCCCAAGATGGGACTAAGCTCCACTTGGAAAGGAATCCTAGGTTAGGCTGGGTTTATAAGAAGACACACAGTAAAAGAGGGAGGATAGTCTCCCAGGATCCACTTACACCCACTACTCAGAGACTCCCCTTCCCCACATGCCTCTCCCACCCCAAGAGAATAAACCTTCACTATCACCTAGACATTCCTTTCGTTGCTAACCTCCCTTGCCTTGGGCTTCAACAACAGACTGGACAATAAATCTCCGAGCTCTGTGATAGCTACAAGGCTCCTTCTAGGAGCTGTCTCCTTCCTCCACTCACTCTCTCACCTAGAGAGAGTCGCTCACAGGCATGTTCATCTATTTATTCCACTACAACTACCTCTCTCACCTGGAGAGAGTGTTGCATACAGGTCACACACCCATGACAAAAAGAATACACAGAAACCTCAGGTTTCGCAGAAGACAACAGCCAAAACATTTAACTCCAATTTGGATTTGCAGGGTGGATAAATGGATCACAGGACACACAAAAGTCATGGCTTAGTCCACGGGGTTTTCCATGGTTTTCAGACATACGGTCACCTTACTATCAGACGCAGAGGTCACATGACTCTTCTCGACAGAGGAAGGACAGAATCAGGAGCCAACCCCCAACATGGATAACTTTTGCAGTTTTTAACTGCATGTGCCTGGGACAACACATGTCACCCATGAAGATGCATGCGCTCCATCAGTTGGCGTGCACGTTGGGAACACATTCCCCCTTCAGGGGATTTAGGNAAAGAAAAACATAAATTTCACATGGGTTTTTTGGAATCATATTAAAATATTATTCCCAAGGACTCAAACCCCTAGGCTTAGCCCCTAGGCTCAACGCTTAGCCTCTCTTTCCAACCTTCCAGCCCCCAATCCCTTACCCAGGCTTTGTGTAAGCTTAGTCCCTCATCACTCATTCATCGTGGTCTATCTACACACAAAGGTGTTTTTATATTAATAATGTGCATCATTACATGTTCAATAATCAGGCTCTTGGCCTTCAATACTTTGGCTCTATGGCCTAATAAACTCATAAGCGTTACCAACTTATATTAACTTGGATCACCAGTCTATAAAAAATGATCTACAATTCATAAACATAATTACAACACAACTTGTCCTTGGGGATATTACATATATTCCATAACTTCTACTAAGATTTGTTAGACTGTTTGTCTTCCATTATATTTAGCACATGTTGGATCTACAGCCTAAAGACCCATAGTCATGCATGTATGAAATTAAACTTATTTATTTCCGAAATTTTTATTCATTTAAATGAAAAACTCAATGAAATCGAAATAGAATATCAAACTTCTATGCAGGTATTATGTATACATATATATACATATATCTATATCTATATATATGTGTGTGTGTGTCTATAGCTCTATATGAATATTTTTTCTTACCATACATCGATATTATAGTAGTGTTATGACTTTGTATAATTCATTACATAAATATGCGAATGTATAATTATTTTTCATTCTTGTACTTATAAAAAACACATGATCTATACTATCCGAAAATAGAATCAAACTAATTTTGTTAAACTAGAAATATTCTAGCGTATTCACATAATTCTGATTCTACACATAATTTAGTATATAAAGGCAGTTTTATTCAAAGCATAAAATTAAACTTGCAGGGAGTTTATCCTACGTTTGATCCATCCATTTGTAGTTTAACTCACAACAATAATTCACACAATATGGTGTTATCTATACTCTCTTTCAGTCATTTAAATCAAAATGATTCTTGATTAGAACAAAATTAAATAGAAATAATTCACCCAACAATATATAGATGTATTTTGACAACCATTTAAAGCAAGAGATATATAACCAGAAAAGAGTAGAGGAAGATATCTGAACCAGTTCGCTGAAAGACAAAGGGAACAACCACGTTCCTCCCAACCTTAGAACAAAACAACCAAAGTCACTTGCTCCATTCACCCCCCAGCCTAACCATGAATCCATGAGGGCGAACTCAGAACTCCACCTCAACAATAGTCCTTCTGTTTCAACAACTTCTTCTTGCCTTACATTCAAATAACCAGTCTTCATAACACTAAGAGATAATTATTCATTTTCCCCAACATATTAGGCAGTGTCCTGCCTCCTCTCATATGCTATATATCCAAAGCCATTTTTGCCTAGGTCTTTTTTCCCCTTGGGAATTTTCACAACTTTCCAAATCACTGAATTTCAGGGGCTACCAATGGACAACTTCTCGATTTCCCACTTGTCACATTCAACCCTGAGGTAGTTCCAACATGTTCCCCTCTTATGGAGTCATGGTCAGCTGATTTTAACATGGTTGTTCCATTTGTCCATCAACAATCAATATAAAATATTTTGTCTCATACAAGTGTCATAGTCAAATAGTTAGTTGGGTCAAATTAGGTTTCTTCCCAACAATCATAATCATCAATTACAATTAACTAAATTCGAAATTCAGAATTTCCATAAATGGCAAAATTTTTCCAATTTTGAATTTACTAAAAATGGAAATAATTTCCTAAGCAAATTCCAGATTTAAAAATTATTTATTTCTGGGGATGTTACATCTTGCATATCTATTTATTAGAATATAATATGTTCAAGAGAAAGAATACCTATGGAAGAATAACAAGATGAGGATTGTTATCACGATGACTACAAGTCAAGAAATACACATGAAAAGATGAAGTACATTGACAATCCTTGGTAACAATTCTTGTGGAAGCTATTATATAAGTAACAACTGCAAGATAAAGACAAAATCACAATCAAACTTGAAGAAACCCGGAAGAATTCAAAACATAAAGAAGTGAACAATCAAGAGGAAATTAGAAAAAAGACTCATGACACTTTGCAAAGGGCAATAAATATGCAGACAAAAGCGTGGACTCTCTTAGATAGAGGGAGCTAATTACATAATTCGAAAAGAAGAGCATGCATTCACATATGAATCAAGGATTAGGAGGGAGATAATCCTAAATGAAATGATCCATTGAGGATTATGAAGTATCTATCCATGTTCCCATTGAAAGTAGTAGCCATGAAAAGAAACATGTGCTCAAGTTAACTCTAGAAGAAGTTTTCTTTGAAAAGAATCCCTAAAGTTTCCTTCGTTGTCCATCTACATCCATGATCCTATGATGAAAGGAAAAATTTGGAATCTTAAGGGCACATAATCTATAGAAAACTTTATGGACCCAAGAGCTAGAGAGAAACATGAGGAAGAACATGAAGATTCCAAGAGAGAAAGAAAATCCAGAACAACTAGTTATTATATTGAAAATCAAAAGATGACCAACTTGGTTTGAACCCACTAGAAGCAATCAAGCAGAAGAAATGGAAATTATGATGAAGAACAACATATGTAAGAAATTGTGAGAAAGGATTATGAATGGAAGCATTGCAAGATTCATAACTAGAGGTTCTTCCAGAAGGAGAAGAAGACTATGATAACAACTTGTTCCTGTAAACCAGATACACATCTATTTGAGCTATTATATCTCTTACAGTATCCATGGATTGAAGTTTACATCAGTTGGTTGTAAAAGACGGTTCTCCCAATAAAGCATTTGAGGAAGAAGCTTATGTAAAACAATCTCAAGTTTTTGAGGTATACCATAAAGAGACCCATGTATGCAGATATAAGAAAACCTTGTATGGATTCAAACAAATTGATGCAAAGTATCTCATATACAATAGAAGCGTGGTGAAAACTTTCTATGAAAGAGACAATGTATCAAAATAATTACTCAAAATTCTGGGATGACGGATTTCTAATCCATGAAAAATTCTCATGATGACAGAAGAAGTGCTACCTGAATATGTTTCAGTTTGAGCCTTGTCACGATGTCATGAGCTAGCAGGAAATATAAGTGTTGAATTTGACCATGATATATTGTATTGATCAAGAGCTATATGAAGCCTTTATAGAGAACTAGTGTTCCATGAAAGATCGAAGTACATTGAGATCAAGAATTACATTCTCCTTGATGAACTCCAAAAAGAGAAGTGGTTCTCCAATATATATCTCCACAAATGAGCAGATAGCAGATATTTTAGTAAAACCTTTGTCCAAGTTGAAAATTTTTGAAGATGGGGCTTGTGGAGATGACTACCTTATTGAAATTACTCCCAAGTTTGGAGGGAGGATTGATGTGTTATTGATTTATGGATAGTCATTTTTCAGTTCGAAAAATGGTCCAGAATGAACAATTCCTTTCTAGTTCGAAAAGTGGTTTGAGATTTTTTACTGACAGGCATTTTCCAGTTTAGAAAATGGTCTATATCAGATAGTCATATTCGTAATTAAAATCGTTTGATATGTTTTTGATGTACCATAGACAACGATTCCCCTTATGGCCAATGTGGGGGAATGGTCTAGGAAAATCATTCTTCTTGGCAGTCACTCTCAGTAGTGGTCAAGTAGAATGGTCTGCCTCGTCGGGCAATCATTCTTTCAATGTTCATAGATTTGAGCAATTTCAAAGAATTGTCCATTTTGGAGGTTGGTGCAGGACAATCATTTTCTTAGGAAATGGCCCGGACAGTCATTCCCTAGGGCAGATGCATTCTCTTCAGGTTGCACTTTGTTTAGTGTCAGAGGAATGGCCCAGTTAGGTGAATGGTCCAGGTTCAACAATCAAGGACAAACATTTGCTAGGGAAAACTCATTCTTTCTAGGTTGCACCATGGTTAGTGCTAGAGGAATGGCCCAGTTAGGTGAATGGTCCAGGCTAAAAAATCAGGGACAATTATTCTTCTATGCTAGAGAAGAATAATTTAGATAGCCCATGGCTGATGTTTTACTTTTTTAGGGAAGATACTCTTCCATATCTCACAAATGTGAGTGGAAGAATGTCCCAGATGACTCAATTTATATCATGATATTGTTTTTATGCAGCTTGATATCAAATGATATGATTACTATGGAGACTGTATGTCTCTGGACAATAGATGTATGCTACTCTGGTGGATGTGTTCCACTGGTTGTGACTATGTGTCACTGATTAAGTAGTCGACTGTTACTTGGTGTGGTTGTGTACCACTAGATAGTAGTTGTGTACTGCTATGGATAGACACAGTTGTGTTCTATTGAATTTCATTGTTCTGATTTCCATGTAGACTATTAGTACTGTTGAAAATGATTATCAACTAGATGGATAGTAAGTGTCCTCGTGGACAGACAATATCTAGACGAAGAATGGTCTAGATAGAACAGATTGTTGGTGGACATGTATTCTCTCTATGGAGAATGTTCTAGATTGATAGTTTTCTGACATGACATTGACTAGTATTTTCCTAAGGCACAGATTGTGGCTCGATTAGGAAAAATGGTTCCGGACTGATATTTTCTAAGGCATATAGTTGAGAAGGATCCCTATGGTACATATGACCTCATTAGAAAATAGTCATAGACTGACATTCCTATAGGAATGGTCTATGTAACCCATGGTGTAGCTTTTAGCATATGTTGGGACATCCGTTCTTCTAGGACTTATGTCCAGATTAGAAGAATGGTCCTTGTATCACTCTGTGGAGTGAGTGACTTATTCAACATCATGCCCGAGTACTCATATGGAGTATGGTTTCGATAGATGACGCAGTTGATGCTATTAGATGATACTGATAGTGATGATGGTGCTTGTGATATAATCATGAGATAGATCATATGGCTATGATGATGCTACCGGTTGAATGGTATGTTTGTGCTCAAGACCATTGCCTTCAATACCTCTTTATCTAGGAGGGAGTGTTGATATTATGGTATTTGCGGAAGGTATTAACTTCCACGTGTAACCCTGATGAGAATAGAATATTCTAGGAAGCAAGAAGAAACCCTAAAGCATCAGACATAACCCTAGAAGACAAGTCGACTAAAGGAAATATTTAATATTAAGTGTTTAGCCTCTAAAATGAGAAGTCGACCCAGACAACTCAGAAAAAATAGTATAAATACAAGACATCAGAGCTTATTTTCAGGAGATGGCTCAAAACTGCATGTAATATACCAGATATAAAAAGTATGCAGAAAAAAAAATAAAATGTTAGAAATGGCAGAATAACAATAATATAACCAGCATGATCTCCACAATAACACATAAATGATATAAGAATAACAACATAAATAACACTTTGATTCATAAAGAAATGTTCATGGGCCTCTTCGAGGGGGAAGCCTCCAGTCGAGAAGCACTCTGTTACAATAATCTTCAAGCTAGGGTTTTCATACCCTTGACCCTTATTTATACTAAATATTTCTATCAAGAGAAGCATCTAGAGGAAGATCCTTCTAGAAGCAAAAGCTTCTATTAGGTCTTCTTACATCCACCTTATTCTATTTTATTGAAAGGCCTTATTAATATTGACCTTTATTACAT
>JASDQU010505765.1:29230-47025 GCA_032191745.1 Picea mariana | reverse complement strand
GGGGGGGGGGTCCAGAATGAGATGGTTTTTTCGGCAAGCCCTGTCCCATGTGTCATCCATCCATTGCATCAGACCTCCTCTGCTCCAAACCACTTACTGCTTACCACCCTTCCAATGTACTACCATACCGCTCCTGCCTCATGACATCATCCTCCATTTTCCCGCCACCCATCCATGAATAATCAGACTTAGGATGAAAAAAAATAACAATAAAGTAAATTGATAGGTTAAATTAATTAATAAAGAACTAGTTAATAATTAATTAATTAATTAATTCTTAATTAAGTTAAAAATCTAAGTTAATAGTTAGGTTAGAATTTAATTAATTTAAATTAATTAAAAAACAACATAAAAATATAAAACAAATTAAAAAACAAAAAATAAAATATAATAAACAAAATATATATAAACCAATACAAAACAAATAATATATAAAATAATATCAAACAAATTAAAAACATAAAACAAATAAACTATATTAAAACAAAAAACAAACAATAAAAAGAAAAGTAATAAAACAATATACAACATATATAAAATAAAACAATGAAACAAAACGTATAATTTAAAACACAAAAATTAAAAAGATTTACCCTAAGTCTACTCACATAAACCTCCACGTGCACCTTACACCTCACACCCCCCCATCCAAACTCACATCAAATTAACCACGGCCCTTAAATTTTACAGACCCCCCCCACCTTCCAGACTTTAATGAGAGGGAGGGTCCGGAATAATGGTTTTGCAAAACTACCCCCCCTCCACGTGGCGGCTTCCTATTCCTGTGCACCCCCCCCCAAAACCGCTTA
The DNA here is from genome assembly GCA_032191745.1 of Picea mariana. Taxonomy (NCBI): domain Eukaryota; kingdom Viridiplantae; phylum Streptophyta; class Pinopsida; order Pinales; family Pinaceae; genus Picea; species Picea mariana. The sequence continues at coordinate 46,216 of JASDQU010505765.1, read as the reverse complement.
CCACCTCAGGGGGGGTCCGGAATACCACTTTTCCATATTTTTGCCATTTTTTTCCTATTTCACCATGTCTTCATCCGAGGCAGTTTCTGGGAAAATGAAGACAGATTTTAAAAATACGAGAGAGGTTTTTTCTTATAATGGGCTGAAGAACAAAAACCTCTCTCAGTTTTTGCAGAAGAGCTATGAGCAGAGAGAATCAAAGTTGTCTTTCAGCCACTTTTTTCACATTTTTGGTTTATCTGTTACAGTCTCGTTCTTGCAGGAGATTTTACGGCCTGCTGGGGATGAATTTGGCAAAACCGGAGGAGGTTTTTGTCCATAACACGCCCATATACAATAACCTCCTTCAGTTTTCAACCAGGTGTCATCTTTTAAGAGAAAAATATGTCTTTTCGGACCCCTTTTTCGCAGAAAACCGGTCCGTCTTTCATGACAGACAACTCCAATTTTTGTGGGAGTGCTGGCTATTTTTGGCCGAGGCAGTTAAACCGACTTCCAAAAATTATTGGGATGGTCTATCCTATTTATTAATAGGATTTTAATGTAAAAGGGTTCGACCTGTGAGGTTCCTTGCTAGACAGTGGGCTATGTTTGGCCAGAAAACTCTTTCTGTAATCTTTAGATGAATGATCAGTAATAGACATGTTGTTTACAGGATTCCTGTGCAGAGGTGTTGGTGGCATTTCCCTTCTCTGTTGAGTGTTTTCCTATTATCATTTCATTTGTTTTCAATTTCTCATTATCATAAGAAGAGTAATAGAGAAGAATTTATTAGCAAATACTCTGCATCTGATCTTGTGATAATCTTTATGTTTCTCCTCTAAAAAGATAGTTTATGAATTCTTAAATGCTCATTTGCTTGCTTTTTCATCCCCTATTTCTTCCTAAAATCGACACCATCAAAACTTAATTCGATCCAACACTTCCACTACCTTGCCCTGTTTAAGAGTTATGTCTAAGATCTGAGAGTGAATCACATTTTCAAGCGCAGACCCCATTTGCCCAATGCCCCTCCTTGCTATTCCAAAACAGCCATTTAAAAAATCCAACCCCAAACTTGCATAACTAGCCTAATACCTATTAAAACAAAGCTATATTAGACAGAGAGATCCCTCTCTGAGTCTTGGAGGGCTAGATCCAAGACTCGAAGTGGTTTTGATGTTGCCTCTGTGACTGCCTCTTCAGCCTTGGGCAAATTACAGAGTGTTAATAGGTACATTAGTAACTCTTCCACATAGGGTTATCATCTTTCCCTTAAACAAGCCTATCCTTCCCAACGAAGGTATCACAGTAGGTTTTACCAAAATTTTGCAAGTTTCTTCTATCATAATATTCACTTGTGTTCCTTCATCCATGACACAGTCTATGTCGAAGTCTTATATTCTTTCACTTTTGTGTTGTTTTACTTTCAGGATCTCTGGTAAACTGACATATTTGTGAATATCTGTCATTTCTTTCAACTGTACTAATGTAGTCTAAACTTCCTCTAGTTCTTTGTCTTTATGACTCTATAACATGCCCTTAGTCTCTTGACATCCTTCATAGTTTTCTTGTATCATGTTCATCGTTTCAACTTTAGAAATCATCTTTGGACAATCTTCAACCTCATGACCAACAATCTTACAACAAAGGCAAATAGGAACTATGCCATGGAATTCCTTAGCAAGATGTCTCGGTCTTCTGCAGTTATAGCACAATGTCAATACTCTTTTTCTTTTAAGTGTTCCCCAACTTATTTTGCACTGCACACTAGATCATAGTGTTGGATCTGCAATCTGCAAAAAAAATTCCAAGGTTCCTCCATCCACTTATTAGTCCAAAAATTCTTTCTATGCATAGGAATAACATATCTTTATTCATTTCTATTAAATTTACTCAAGTCAAATCTTTCTTTCAACTGTTCCCTAACCTTCATAATAGGACATAATCTATTAAACATACTTAGGTTCATACTTTTGAAACAAAAATATCCACTTATATTACTCTTGTCAAAGAACAAATATTTACCTCTTTTCGGATCTTACCTCTTTCTTCAGATCAGATTTATTTCTTAGCACAAAGCTTCGCAAGCCAAGTAGAATATTGTGCACTTCAAAAACAGATCTACGGACAAAAATTCTATTTTTCTTTAATTCAGTTCCCAACAATCATAGTTTCAGGTCCCGATAACAGAACTATTTTTTTCCACAGGGGCAGACCTAGGGTTCAACGCTTAACAACGCACCATCAAAACCCTAAATACTGTCCCTTTCGGAAACAACTGTGAGGCAGGTGAAGTCTCACCCGAGGTAGAAGCAGGGGGTTTACAAGACGTAGGTGTCTGTAGCTAGGTTGGGACACAAATATGTGATAATAATACTTCGCAGGGTATTCTATTAACGCTTAGGAAGTGGCATGCATTAGTTCATCAAACTTATTAACATCGCATAACATATCTAAGGTAGATTGACATAGTAGAAATAAATGATTCTATATCTTGAGAACTTAGCACTGAGTTATATCTAACCTTCATTTACCCTTATCACAAGTAAATCACTTAAGCAATAAAATATCTATCTATCATGCATATTCATCAAACCACTGGACAGATTCATAACATAAATAACACAACAAAAAGCAACCCAAAGACAAAAGACATACGTGGTTCACCCTAGTGTCGAGCTACGTCCACCAACTGATTTGCTTCTTTATTATTCGTCAATCTATTACATTCAGTTACTCCTGTGCACTAAGCCACATAGTCGAGCTTCGCACAAGACAAGAGATCTGTGCACTAAGCACGAGATCCTCCTTCCAAAACTAGGTCAAGGCATAGAGCCACTCTCTATCACGCAAAAATCCTTAACACCCATTCATTCCCTTGCACAAATCCACTCGGACCACTTGCACTTATCTCAAAAGACTACTCAAGAAGTTTCTTCTTCTACCATACATTATTCTTTTATTTATACTTTTACAAAACCTTACAGTAGGGCAAAACATGGGAAAACCCCATGGGCCAAAATCCCATAACCCATTACAAAAACGCTAAGGAACCCCTTACCCGGTCCACATATCCCACAAAATATGTGATATCCACAATCTCAGCTCCGCTTGGGCACTCCTTCCTTGACCAATGTGTCGAAGTCCAAAAGTGGGCCAACTCTGACCAATGTTTCCTCAAAACTTGGTCGAGGGCCAACACTCCTACTCTACCACATTATATTAAACAAATTCATCTATATTAGACAATCATATGTAAATATACACAAACTAGAAGGAAATATCCAAGTATATTATTAAAATGAGAACCCAAAGAGAATACTTACAAACATGGATGATGTCACAACATTCATCCAATATCCCCTTGTCAAACCCTTTCACTATGCTCCTAAGATCATAAGTTTGATATCCAAAAGCTTACTCCTATTCTCCATGGAAATCCCTAATTATATTGGATTTGAAGGCTTAACCACCATGGAGAATATCACTCATGAGATCCACTAAAATGGGATCTCCAAGATTTTTAGGGACAAAATATATCTGAAGGATTTTGTTTTGAGAAAATATCTCAACCATTCATGAGATTCTCAAGCTTTCCTTGAGAATAGAAAACTAAATGTGAGGTGGATTCTCACACTAAATTAATTTCCTTTTTATGAATATTATAAATTAATTCACGTGCACATAGTATTTTGACCTTCATATAATATATTTCTCATCCACATTGACCAGAGATTGTGACAAATGTTCTTTCATGGTGTCAGGGTATGTGACACTTTTATGACACTTGGGACACTTAGGGTGAGTTACTTAAGTGTGGAATTTTGGTGTGTAACAACTGGTGGCCAAGAGGGACATTACTTCCTTTACACAAAGTTGAACATTATCTATGTGAGATATATTCCTTCGTACCTTTGTTTGATGTCATAGTGTCATCATTAGGGGCCTAAGGGAAATTGGTGACTTCAAGTTTGTCCACATCACTGTATGAGTTATTCCCCACAATCAGATCGATCCTTCCAGTTCATCAATTTTTTGGGGGCATAATATCCCACTATATTGATTTTTTTTCTCTTTCTCTTTTTTTTTGTGAATGAATACTTTCATGGATTATGTATATATTGTAGTTATCTATATTAGTTACTTAGATTTTATCTTTGTTTAATTATTTTCTTTTTTCTTTTTTTCCTTTTCCGACTTGCACCGCCGTGATTGGTTTTCAACCAGGTTGAGTCTTATTGGGGCCTTTGTAAAGGTTTTTACAAGTAGAACTTGATGTTTCTATGTACGATATTTTTTCAAGAGGGCCCCAATGACTACTTTTTGAAAGGGTTCCCTTGCAAAGTTTTTAGTTGCAATTCTCCGATCGGTTAGATGTCCTAGACCACATATGGTCCCAACCATGCAGTTTCTAAGTTTATTGGTTTGTATTTTAGTTGACTATCATATATTAATACCAACTCTCCATTGTTGATGTCCTTCTTTCTAAGACGACAGTCGTGAAAGGATTTTTGTTGGCTCTTTTGGATTTCCTCATGTTGATGTGCCAACATTATATTTTCTTCTAATTGAGTTAATTGATAGAATCGATGTCATGTGTTAATTATATGGTCAAATTCCAAGGTTAAGGTTATACAACCTTCATTGGCATATAAGTGTAGTGGGATTACAACTTCTTGACCATAAACTAATTTGAATGGTGTTTGACTAGTTGATATTTTATATCATGTTCTATAATTCCATAGTATGGCTGGTACTTTATCATCCCAATCATCTCTCTTTATTCCACATATTTTAGTTAGCCCCTTGTGCAATTTTTTGTTAAATGCTTCAACTGCTCTGTTGGATTGTGCATGATATGCAATCATTTTTCTATGATTGATTAGGAACTTTTTGAGTAGTACTTCAATTCTGCCATTGATAAAGTGTTTTCCTTGATCATTGATTATTATTAAAGGGAAACCAAATCTGGTAATTATGTTTTCATAAATAAATTTTATAGTTGTTTCTTTTGTTAAATTCTCAACTGGTTCAACTCCTACCCATTTGGTTATATACTCGATGGTTGTTTTTCTAAAAAAAAAATTAATTTCTTTTTTTGTTTCTTGCAAAAGTTCCTCCTATGATTTGAATTCGAAGTCCTTAAGAAAATTACTCTTACTTACATTCCAGTCAAATGTATTCCCAGACGCTTTTTGAACCTTATACCACTTATATGGTATGTCAGATAATGTATTCATAAACATGTGTGACCATACACATTCATCCTGGTATCTTGATATTTTTCATTCCTCCTCACATTGTTGAATGTGAGCAACTGGATTGAACCTAGTTTTGAAAATCGGGATGTACAAGTTTGTCAATAATTTTCTACCACAAAATATTTTGATAAAATATAGAGTGGTAGTGTTCCATGTCTATAGTCGAGGTACATGTGTTTCCCATCATTGGGTGGCTTGACCTGTAAAGGACTCGACTAGACTTTCAATTATCCATTTTTCTCTGAATGACTTGGACACTGCGACGACATCCATCGATGAAGTGTTCCTTTCACTGAACCGTAGGGGTTTCCTTACATTTGTATGAGTTAGAATGAGTGTCATCATTTTCTTTATCTTTATTTTGACCATGATAGGTACAACTTGTAATAAGAATCATTATTTGGATCTTTTTATTGGTATGGATTCTATCGACCAACATTCTTTTGCTTGAGCTTCGTAATTATCCATTTTCTAGTTGTAAAATTTGGTATCTAAATTTTGTCCTATTGATAATTGGGATCCAACTAGTATTTCACCTTCACTGTTCATCTCGACCTTATATATTTGTTCATTTATTACTTAATATAGTCTTCAGACTTCATGACATTCATCCCATGTCTCGGCCCAAGGTTTACCTTCCTTTGGATCCAATGGGATTATGTTTTTTCTTCCAATTCCTTTCAGTTTAATCCTGTCTTTTTCAAGGGAGATCGTAGCTCGCATATTTCTTCCCCAAGGACTATTGACTAATGTGAGGTAGGTAGTAATTCCTTCGACAAAATTGATAAATTCAAAATCAACTCTTTTTGGGATTTCCATTATAGATGTTATTACGCTTTTAAGGGTATTGATTGTTTCAATGAACCTCTGATCTGGTAGCTTTAGGAAATTCATAGTTGGTTAAATTAGTGGTTTTCCGAGTCAAATCCATGTTTCCCTTGGGATTTTTTTACTTGATATCCAAAATAGACTACAACTTCCTTGATCATGTGTCAGTTGATTTTGAGGTCAGCTTGTGGGTTGAAGTTGGTTGTATGTCATTCTTAAGATAGCTTACATAGAATTTTAACAGATTTTTGGTCTTCTTCATATTCTCTTAGAATACTCTGTAGGTCGACCAGTTGGATGATCGACTGCTTTTCCTTTCACAACTACAAAAATTCATCTAACATTGTATCATAAATGTTTGTATATCCCCCCTTCTCCATTTTATCTGTGTCGATGATTTTGAATAATTTCATCGCTTCTCGCATAAGTTTGTCTTGTTGATCTATATCAAGGTATACATGTTGGTCTCTCCTTTGTCAACTTGATAGGTCTGGATACATATCTTCACTAGATCTTGAACGTGTTACTACATGAAGGTTATTCAAATTTAAGATCTCTTGTTTTGGTACTCTGTGAAAGAGATTTACATTTCTTTTGTTAATGAATTTTTCTATGACAATCATAAATTATTTTGGGAATGATATCCTACTCCAAAAATGTTACAAAAATTGAGGCCATTTTTTTATTTTATTGGGTATTATGGGATGATATGATTTTTTTTTCAATAATTAAAGTAGTAGTAGCATCCTCTACCACATACTCTACAAAAATTTCCTCTTCCTCTACCTTGACCTTGATTACCACTTCGACCTCGTCCTCTATATCCATTTATTTTTCTTGGTCAACATGTTGGTCATCCACTTGTGTATGAATCATATACTAATTGAATGTTTAGTCTATTCTTTCCATCCATTCAACATTAATAAGTGGAGTGATTATTCTCTTCACATATGTGGCACCACTTGGGCCATGCATTCCTTAGATTGTGCATGATGTCTCTTGTTGCATGATTTTTCGAGGTGTAACACCGCCATCTAGCTAGGTCGGGCCATGCTACTCCAAATAATGCTCTGATACCATATTGTAACACCCTTGGCCACCCAAGCCAACATCGTCACTAAGTAAACATCTTTTGTGGAAATATTCATAAACATACATGAATACTCTCCTCATACACCTATTCATGCAGAAGAAACATTAACACCTACAAGCAATATATATATATATATATATATATATATATATATGCATTACTCATCAATTATAACACATGTACAAATACACAACATATAATGAACAAAGAATTGATACTTATCTTTTAATTTAAGTACACCAACTGTGTGCAGACCTTTCACGAACCTCCCAGCCTTAGGCCACACTACTCATCACTCTTAGTAGTGGCTCACCCCCGAGATGGGACTAAAATTCATAAGGAAAGGGATTTGTAGGCTAGGCACGAACAACATGACGTTGCACAGTACAACATGAAGGATTTTCTCCAAGGATCCACCTACACCCACAACTCATAGACTCTCATTCCCCACATTCCTGTCCCACCCCAGGAGTGTACACCTTCACTGTCCAACAGTCCATCAATTGCTACACCTCTCTTTCATTGGGTTTCAACAACATGTCAGATCAGGAATTCTCAAAGCTCTCCAGCTACTACTAGACTCCCTCCAAGAGAACTCACTTGCTCAACACACTCTCTCACCTGGAGATATTTGATCACGAGCCTAAAAACCTTCTTCTTTTATCCACATGCCTGATAACCCACTTCTTCACTCCATCTCCTCAACACACGGGCATGGTGATGGGAGCAACAAAAACTAGACGTGGGAAATGATACATATAGGACAAAATGTAGGCAACCCCCAAGGTACAAGTGTCACAAGGGTATCAACTCAGGTTTGTTGCATAGGTTTGGGGTCTTGGCACTCAACAATGGTGGACTAGTTCACTGCCTACTTGTTCATTTCATTCACGAGTTAGGGTAATGGATGGTCAGCCTGGTCCCGAATCATGAAAGTGGACTGAAGGGTGAGAATGGTTTGAATGCTTAGCCTTGTTGAGAATGGTGAGAACATCCCCCCCTAAATATGCATGCATTTCAAATGACACTTGGCTCTCCAGGAGAACGTCCCTCTCACTTGGAACTCGTTCGTCTCCCTAAAGGAACTTAGGATAAATTAATATCCTCTTTACAATGTTTTAGAATAATAATATATTATTCTACTAGGGTCTTAAGATTAGGCTCTTAGGCTCTATTCTTATCCTCCTCCCTTACCCAACCTAGTGGATTTCAATTCCCCATACTCTTTCTTCATGGTCAGTCTACACACAACGATGTTCTTATATTAATAATATGGATATTTACATGTACAAAACATTCTCCTGGAATTTAACACCTAGGCTCTCAGCCTAATCAACACATAATCCTACCAGCTTATAAATACTTGGATCACCATCCTACAAAACATGTTACATTCGTAACTAGAATTGGGGATCGTCCTTGGGGTATTACAATCCCCTTTGCTTTTTTTTGCACTGTCCTTAGTGCAAGTTATTTACACAACAAAAACAAGATTTCCAAAATCTTCAAAAAGATGTGGGTACTTTTCCCTCATAGCATCTTCATGCTCCCATGTTGCATCTTCAAGACCATACCAGGTCCACTGAACCTTTACAAGCTTTATGACTCGATTCCAAAGTTTCTTTCTCTTCCATTCCATCATGCACATAGGCTGCACTTGCAAAGTGCCTTCTTTCTCCACCTGAATCACATTCCTATCAATCAAATGATTATCATCGGGTATATACTTCTTGTGCAATGATAAATGAAATACATTATGAATACTCATGGATGCAGGAAATGAAAGAATGTAAGCTACTGATCCAATCCCTTATAGGATTTCAAATGGTCCACAATATATAGCTACCAACTTGGAACAACTTCCCAGCTTTAGGGAACTTCTATTGGATTTCACCTTCAGGAAAACATGATCACCCACTTTAAACTCCCTATGGGTTCTACCATTTTCTGCATAGATTTTCTTCATGTCTTGGACATCCTTCAAATTATGCTTTATATTTAACAATTTATCTTCCATTTCCCTAAGTAACTCTAGCCCAACCACTGCCCTATTAGTTGGGTTGTCCCAGCTTACTGGGGTGTTTCACTTTCTCCCATAAAGTGCTTCAAACGGGCTCATATTCAGTGATGCTTGATACCCATTGTTGTAGGAAAATTCTACCAAGTGTAGATAATGTTTCCATTTAGATGGTTTTTCCATCACATACATCCTTAACATATCTTCTATCACTTCGTTTACTCGTTATGTTTGTCCATCTAGCTCAGGATGATAGGTTGTGTTGAAGTTCAGGTCCATTTTGAACCCTTTGAATAATCCTCTCCAAAACTTTGAGTTAAATTTTGGGTCTCTGCCAGACATATTTGTCTTGCGAATACTGTTCAATTGTACTACTTCCCTCATACAAATATCAACAACGTTAGTTTCCTTGTGAGTAGTCTTGAATGGAATAAAATGGGCAGCCTTCATGAGCTTATCTACCACCACCATGATGGAATCATGTTGTTTGTTTGTTCTGGGTAATCCTATGATGAAATCTATTGTCACCACTTCCCACTTCCACTCAGGGATGGTTAATGGTTGTAGCAGCCTAGATGGGTGTCTATGCTCATCTTTGACCCTTTGACACTCCATACAACTGACAATGTATTCTACAATTTCTTTCTTCATACCTGACCAATGGTAATGGCTCTTGATTGCTGCCACTGTTTTCTGGTATCTAGGGTGCCCAACATAAGGTATGTTATGCATTTCTTTCAATATAATACTCCTCAATTTGGGAGAACTGGGTACATAAATTATGTTTTTGTAACAGAGTATTCCATCATTTTCCACTCTATAATCTTCAACTTTCTATATCATCTTACCTTGCTATAACTTTGTTACCATCTCTATGTATTGGGTATCTAATTTTGCAACCTCCAAAATTCTATCTTTAAGATCGGCTTGATACATGCTGATGGTTGTAGCATGTAGTTCATGCACTCTCCTGCTTAGTGCATCAACCACTTTATTCTCCTTTCCTTTTATGTGCTTGATATCAAAGTCCTATTCATATAGGAATTCCAACCATCTTCTCTTCCTGGCATTCAATGTAGGTTGATCAAACAAATACTTCAGACCATTATGGTCTGTCCTGAGCTCAAAGCTCTTTCCCATGAGGTACTATCTCCATCTTTTTAGAGCATGTACAATGGATTCCAACTCCAAATCATGAGTGGCATAGAGCCTTTCAGGATCTTTCAATTTCCTAGATTCAAAGCCTATCATGAACCCATTCTGACTGAGGAATCCACCTAGTCCTTCATTGCATGCAACAGTGCAAACCACAAAATCTTCATTCAGATCTGCAATCTTCAAAACTGGAGCACTGGTTACCAATTACTTCAATTGCTAGAATCTCTCTTCACATTCCTCTGCCCATTGAAATTTTACCCCTTTTTTCTACAGGAAAGTGATTGGGTGAGAAATTCCTGAAAATTATGCAATGAATCTCTTGTAGTAGCGAGCCAAACCCATGAAGGATATTAATTTGTTCACATTCTTAGGTTTGGTCCACCCTTTAATGGCTTTAGTCTTTTCGAGGTTTACTACTATTCCCTCCTTGGATATCTCTCTTTGGAGGTGGCCCTAGTATATCCTTGAACACATCTTCAAAATATTTCAGGGCTGCATGATCCTCCAATTTTGGCACCTTATCCTTAGGTTATTCATCCATATGGGCTACAAATATTTGGTAGTCCTTCCCCTAACAATTCCTTAGTTTCATTGCTGAGATTTACTGGAAAGTAAATTCCTTGGGAATTTCTTGGACTGCTCTCTGATTTGCTTCCTCATCCAAGAAAGTGAATTCCTTGTTATGATAGTCTAATATGGCATGGTGTTGGTCTAACCAATCCATACCCATTAGGAAATCATTTGATCCCAAAAGAAATATGTTCAAATATACCTTGGTACTCATCCCATTCATGCCCACTGGACATGATTTAACCAACTCAACAACCTTTCTCTTGGCTCATGTATCCAACTGCACTAGCCAATATTTCCCATGCTTGCTTCTTGGTAATTGAAATCTTTCCACTAACTTAGGATTTGTATAGCTATGACTAGCCCCTGAATCAATTAAAATAGTAAAGGAATGGTTATTGATAATACCTTCGACTTCAATCATGTGTGATTGAAACTCAACATGCTTTTTGTCTAGGGCTACATAGATCCTTGGTACTCTTCTACCTATGTCCTCCACTATTTCTCCTTGTTGAATGTTGTGAACAACTTTCACCTTGTCCTTTCTATGAAGGAAATCTCTATACATGTGATATCCATTACAACCCGAACATTGCATAGGTGTCTTCCTTGGCCTTTTCCCACCTACTTCAGACATCCTGGCCCCCCTCAAAACTTGTTTTCCTTGAGGAATATTTATGAAAAATGGTGGCTTGTTTCCCTTCTTCCTATGCTCCTTCTTAAAATTCCTCTTGTCTTCCCAGGCTCTTTGGAAAGTAGGATTTCCCCTATGTTGATCATATAAACATTTTTCCTTCCTTATGGTTTCTTTCAAAGTTTTAGGATCATGATACTAAATTTTGTCACTAATAAAAGATGGCAGCCCACTCAGACAACTATGGATATTGATTGCCTCATCCTTAATGAAAGGGACATACTTCAACAGCTCTAGAAATCTCATTTCATATTCATCTATAATCATGCTTCCCAATTTAAGTTCAAAGAACTCTTTCATCTTCTTGTCATGGTATCTCTTGGTTAAGTACTTATTTTCAAAATGTTTATTGAATTCATTCCATGTAAAATCCTTCTCTCTGATGTGTTGCACTTGTACAAGATGATCCCACCACAAAGATTCCTTTCCTTTCATCTAATAGAATGTGATTCTTCCTTCTGCATGAGAGGAATAATTATGCAATTGGAAATATTTCCTCATGCCAAGTCACCATGTCTCAGCCTCTTCATCTTTCTTGTGTTCTCCATCAAAAGGAGGAGGTTTGATCTTATTCATTTCACCCTTCAGATATCCTATGATTGCTGGTAGGAGATGGAATTGAATTTTTGTGTGGCCTTCTTTTGGAATGCCTTTGAGAGTGCTGGTGATGTCTGTTACCACTTCCTTCTCTCCTTTTCACATAAGGTGACCTATGGCTCCCTGATTTGTTGGATCCACTTTCCTTATCCAATTTATTTTCAATTCTTTCTAGGCTTCACATTAGCTTCATATTGAAGTCTCCTTATTGATCCTTGGCTCTCATAAGCCTTTTGTTATCTTCCCAGTGAATTTGGACATCTTTTTTCAATTTTTTAATGATTTTCATCATGCTCATATGTTTATATATTTCTTCTCCATGCCCATTGGAGTTTGTTCCTTCAAATCCCAAATGGGCATCCATTCCTCTAACTTCATCCTCCATACTGTAAGAGTCCTCTGGCTCCTCCATTTCTCTACACTATGTAACAATTTGGATCGGTTCTGATAATTGTTAATTCTGCAAAATGTGCAGTCAACCGAATTTTGTTAGACTATTAGTCCTTAATAATTTTCTAGAATAACTTAAACAATTAGATTCAACACAAGAATACCAGACTCCATTTTCTATGGGTCTTTGTCGATCAAGAATCCCCACTGTTCTACAACTCACTTTCAGGCGCTAGACCCTTTTTCTTCATTCCTTAATTCTCATGTGATTGTGACTATGACCAAGTGATCATAGTTGGGCGCTAATCCAGAGCCTTGGAAATTTGGGGCTCCAGAGCTTCATAGGTTTCCAAATCACATCACAACAATATCCAGGGGTACCACATTGGTGAACTCATGAATTAGGGTGGATCGACGGTAATCGACTTCCCAACATCCAACGACTGATAATTACTACAAAACTGTCGGCTTCAGGAGTTCCAGACTATCCATACTGTCCATCCTTCTGGAGTGACAAGTCTCTAGACTATTGTATCTGTTGCCAAGTAAAAATTCATATGAATCCTGGCATGCCTAGGGGAGATCCACATCACCCAGGTGACATCATCATTCTATGTCACATCCATTTCTTTGGGACTTCCTAGCTCTGGCACTTTGGGGATTTCATCCTCCACTCCATCATGAACCATTTCTTCCAGAGTGTAAAGTCTGCAGACCTTAGGATCAAATGCCACGTGTCCCCTGTGACCAACGATTGATATTAACTCTGGCCTTCGACCGTTTGGGAGTTCTCTGCTGAATGTTAACCGTAACACCTTTCCTCTAGATTATCAAGTTTCTGGACTTCACAATATGGTGCCACACATATATTGTGGTCAATTTATCATGGGCCTGGTCTAGTTAAATTCTTCGCCAATATTTTAACTACTTTATGTATCCATCAGGGGCCCCACTATGCATGCTCAAGAGAAGTGCCACATGGAGAAATTCGAGAAGTGACACATGGCCCAATATGATGGGTGACACATCTCACATTCTAAATAACATTTCTACCTTCCAAAGGTTCTTAACTCACTGACACGTGGCACACATCCCATGTTTCCACGTCATCCCTGGTGACATTAGCAAGTCACGTCACTTTGGGACTTTATACTACGAGGCTTTGGGAGATTCCACACTAGCACAATCCAATTCTCCCAAACGTCGAGATCTGAACAAGATAATTTGTTGACACGTTCCTCCTTTAATGAACGGTTTGGATCAACTCCCAAGTTCGAGAGTTTTCACTTTAGCACACTCTATTTCTCCTGAAGTGTCGAACTTACGAATTGTTGTCATATCTACAACTCATAATCACTTGAGCACAAATATGATGGCTGAGATGTTTTCTTCACCGCTATGCCTTCCCTCTTGTTCTTGACTCGATCTAATGAATTTTATATGTCTTCGGCCTATTCCAATGGTCAAGCACTTTTCCCCAGATCTATAGTGTAGATCCACTCCGAGACTTCGAAACTTCGGGCTTTGGCCATACCTTTTTCTCTATAAAACATACACTTCACCGAAGTCACGAAGTCCGAAGCACTTGGTGGTTAAATTGCATGAACCTTTCTCCATATTTGATGGTTGTGAAGGATCCTCCTTCTCTTGAACAGATCCTATAGTCCAAATTAAAAACATTGTGGCCCAATAGCACGGTTGTGGTGGTATCCTTCCTCTGTATGTTTTATTCAACCTCTATAAATCCTGAGCTTCTGAGCAGTGGCCAATTTTTCACATGGTGCATTCCTGACACTCAAGAATGCTCTGAACTTTGAATTTGTCCCTCTCGACAACAATTCACTCTGAAACCTTCACTTCAACTTTCACTAACATGGCCCATCTAGGCTCAGTTTTGAAACCTTGGCTATGATACCATATTGTAACACCCCTGACCATCCAGGCCAGGCCATGCTACTCCAAATAATTCTCTAATACCATATTGTAACACCCCCGACCACCTATGCCGACATCATCATTCAGTAAAGATATTTTGCGGAAATATTCACATATAAATTTAATAGGAAATAAATAGAGATAACAACTGATATTCACACACACACACACACACACACACACACACACACACACACATATATATATATATAATGAAATTAAATAGACATCAATAGTCTACTCATACACTTGTTCATGTGAAAGAAACATTAACACATACATTCAATATATATAGGCATTACTCATCAATTATAACACATGTACAAATACACATCATACAATGAACAAAGAATTGATACTTATATTTTAATTGAAGTACACGAACTACGTGCAGACCTTCCACGAACCTCCCAACCTTAGACCGCTTCTCATCACTCTCAGTAGTGGGTCACCTTTGAGCTGGGACTAAACACCACTGGGCAAGGGATTCCTAGGCTACACAGGGACAACATGAAGTTTCACAGTAAAACATCAAGTACTTTCTCCAAGGAGCCACTTATGCCCATATATCACAAAATCTCATTCCCCACATGCCTTTCCCACCCCAGAAGTGTACGCCTTCACTATCCAACAGTCCATCAGCTGCTACACCTCTCTTTCCTTGGGATTCAACAACAAGCCATATCATGGATTCTCAGAGCTTTGTAGCTACTACTGGACTCCCTCCATGAGAATGAATTTCCCTATCAAAATCTCTCACCTAGAGAGACTTGCTCACAGGCCTGACAACCTGCTTCTTTTATCCACAGGCCTGACAACCCACTTTTTTACTCCTGCTCCTCAACACATGGGCATGGTGATGGCAGCAACAAAAACTGGACATGGGAAATGGTACAGATAGGACAAAATGCAGACAACCCCCAGGGTACATGTTCTACAAGGTTATCAACTGAGGTTTTTTGCAGAGGTTCGGGGTCTTAGCACTCAACAATAATGTGCTGGATCACTGCCTTCTTGTTAAGTTCATCCGCGAGTCAGGATAATGGATGGCCAGCCTGGTCCCAAATCGTGAGAGTGGACCGAAGGGTGAGAATGATTTGAATTCTTAGCCTCGTTGAGAATGGTGAGAAGTCCCCCCCATAAATATTCATGTGTTTTGGGTGACACTTGGCTCTCTAAGAGCACGTTCCCCCCACTTGGAACTCATTCCTCTCCCTAAAGGAACTTAGAATAAATTAATATCCTCTTTACAAATTTTTAGAATAATAATATATTATTCTACTAGGATCTTAATCGTAGGCTCTTAGGCTCTACTCTTAGCCTCCTCCCTTTCCCAACCTATTGGAGGTCAGTCCCCCATACTCTTTCTTCATGTTTGTTCTACACACAATGATGTTGTTATATTAATAATATGGATATTTACATGTACAAAACAAGCTCCTAGACTTAAACACCTAGGCTCTCGGCCTAATCAACACATAAGCCTACCAACTTATAAATACTCATCTCACCTTCCTACAAAACATGTTACATTAATAATTACAATTGAGGCTCGTTCTTGGGGTATTGCACAAGGCTTCGCTAATATCACAATATGTTTCAATATGGATGTGTCTAACTATTGGGTCCAATGCATCATAAATTTGTAGTAATATTTTGTGTGTCCCTTTCTTGAGAAAATGGTACACCAGAGTTCGTTGCATACGATTGACATGTTTTCTATTGATTGTTGTAGCTCTATGATCTTGTCTTCCATTCTTTTTTCAGCGATTGTTGAAGACATGGTGCCTTGATCATCCATTTCGATCTGCTGTGATTTTTTCATTAAGTATTTGCATGATTGAAAATCATACATTCAGAGGTGAATTTTGATCTTTTGCAATAATCCTTGTACATACCATTGTACCAACATCTCTTCATCAATTTCATCAGGGATTTGGCTTAATACATATTGAAACCACTTATCGTATTCTCCTACTGTCTCACCCAGATTTTTCTTGATTTATTTTAGTTTTTTTGCTGCAACATGACTTCTTTTGAGTTTTCAAGAACTTGAGGAAGTTTTTCCTTATATCTTCCTTCGATTTTTATTGATTGTTTGAATAATTCATAAACCAAGTAAGAGCTCTAGCTCGAAGGGCAGCACCAATTTTTTTCATTTGTTTATCTGTTAAGAACCTGAATAGATCTACCAATATAATCACCACCAATACTGAATACACAATAGATCCACGAGAAATATAGAAGAAACCACACTTTATTATTACCAAACCCTTGAGGTAGGGAAACACCATACAATGGATCCTATTATGGAAGGGATCCTCTCCTATTCACTTGCCTCTTCGAGGGGGAAACCTCCTAATGAGCTTCAGCTCCAAATACAATAATTCTCTTCATGTCTCATTACATTGCTTGAACCCCTTTATATAGTGCTACCATCACCTAAGAACATTCTAGAGGA
>JASDQU010505765.1:0-21269 GCA_032191745.1 Picea mariana | reverse complement strand
GTGGTAAAGTGAACTTTAAATTAGAAAGTGAAAAGTGACTTAGGAACTTAATGCACCAAGTGGGTGTTTATTTAAGTTGGGTGAGTGAAATTAAATAAAGTGAATATTAATGGAGCATTTAATTTCAACCGTTGATCTTGGGCAATGTGAGACCTTAGATCAAAAAGGAAACCTAAGAGTCACTTAGGGATTCTAAAGGAAGAAAAAGACCAAAAGAGAACTCATTCTTTCCAAGAGAGATTGAGAGATTGAGAGAGAGCAAGAGAAGAGAAAGTTTATATTTTTCTGAGAAGAGAAAGCAACAGAGAAGAGGCACGAATTCCAAGGCAAAGCTAGGGCACGAATTTTGAGGCAATCAACGAAAAAAGAGAATCCGTACTGTACGGATTTGGTACAGCCGAATTTATTGTACCTGTTCTGGTCGTACAGTAGCACGAAAACCAAGGAAAATAGGTGCATTTAATAGTCCGTACAGGTTGTACGACCGTCGTACAGCTGCATTCAATTCTGGGCATGTTTTTCAACAAAATCGTATAGCATTTAATGCTGTGACAGTCCGTATGGTATGGATTTCTGAGCACAGATTTTGAGGTGGTAGATTTGGGTTTCTTCCAGTCAATTTCAAGCACGGAAATCGAGGAAGAGATAAGTTAAAATTCTATTGGTTTATTTTTACTAAAATGTAATTTCCAGAAATTGAAGAAATAAGAAGAACTCCCTCTCTCTCACTGGTTTTCCCCACATTGGGTTTTTTCCAGGGTCAATTGACCAAAAATTATTGTGTCATTAAATGTGTACTTGCTGGTTAATTTCTGAGTTTTAAGACAACCATTGAAAAGATCATTTATTTCATGTGTTTCGGTCAAATTTCATTTTGAATTTTTAATGCAGATTAATGTCTGCAAATTTCATTAATATTGGGAATGGGCATTAAACATTTGGAGTGATAAGGAGTGATTGAAACCAGGATTGGGATGAATTGCAGAAGTAGAAAAATAAACAGAGGTTTCTAATGAAAATGGGAAAGCAATTTTTTTAGTGGAAATTTTATATAAGATGTACTCAAAAATAAATAGGTGCACTAGTTGTGCTCTATGATAACATGCACACAAATGAATTTATATATCTAAACAAACTATAAATAACAATTAGAAGGTGGCTTTCCATGTTCAAATTTTGTAAAACACAATATTCTAAAATAGACTTATCATGTGGTGTGTAAAAAACATATAAATGCACTAGTGCACACTAAACTTACAATCAAAGTGGTGTGTCTTAGTATAAGGTGCATTGATTCAAGGTTAAATAAAAAAAATTGAATTATTTAAAAAAAAAAATTTTAAAAATTAGTGTTTGGTGCTTATTGAAATGAAAAATGAACTAGTGCATGTTGTGTCCCCTCCCGAGAATCCTAGCTACATAATGCATAGCCACAATAATAGCTTCCAAATTCCATCCCTCAAAGGGAGTATATGCACAATAAAAACTAAATAATCCCTCTGAAAAGTCATGGAAAAGAAATTCCCATGAAGGGAATAAATCATAATCACACATAGCATGAAAAACATTCAAATTCTCATGATAGAAAAAAACATAATTTGCATATTCATAAATGATGATAAGGCACATATCTCTAAAAAAACTTATTCTAAGAATTTGGCTACATAAGAGTGATTTTCCACCTCATTCTATGTATCTTGTGAAAATAACACCCCCAATATATGTTACTACGTTATTGTTATAGTCCAAAATGCCATATATGTGCATACAAGACATTGGTCCATCCGTTTGCATACTTTGCCAAACATATTGTTGAGGATTCCTGCTAAAAAACCCTTTTTTGGATAGTGTATGCACTCTACTGTACTAATATCCTACGTAAAGATGTGTTTTGCATGCTAGTTATCTCATGTACACACGGGTGCTACATTCTAGTTAGCCTGTGTTTACCTCCAAAAGCTACAAAAAATATAAAATTGCATAGAATTCGATGGAGTTTACAGGATATGAATGGTTCCCTAACCATTTTACCCCTTGTATCCCATCCTCAAACAAAATAAACATATTTTTCTCATATAAAAAGAGGTCTTGGGGAGTCATTTAGGGACATGAACAAGAGAATAAGAAAACTCTACCAAAATCCCTTCCCTTTCTTTGCCCAAGGTTTGCATCTCATTCTAATTTTTAGCCTCAACTTTCCTATCCAGCCTTTCTCCATATGCAACCCTTCCTCCTTCCCTTGATGGTATGTTGGTTGTGAGAAGATAATTTTGGATTGATTCACTTGGATTTTTCCTATAGCAAAATTGGCGACTCCACTAGAGAGTCTCTCTAGGGTTTTAGTGGAATATTTTGGTTTGATTTGATTTTTTCAATTTATTTTTTAGTTTTTCAAGTTTACTAAGTTATTTAGGGTCTTTGGTCACCTTTCGGGTACCTACTAGCCTTCCCTACCAAGTTGGTTGTCAAAACCTTTTTCTTTTTTGAAAGTTTGCAGAGGTGTATGCACCCTGTCCTTTCTATAAAATGCCTACATACATGGTATGCATAGTATACAACCTGCATACATACCCAAACTGCTCATGCACAACACATGTCTATGTGTTTTGGAAGGGTTTAAAAAAAAATACATTTTCTTTACTAGCAAGAAGATTTGTGCTTCTCATGCCTTCTTGAAATCTTCAGGGTATTTGTTAATTGTATTTGGTTGGGTTAAAGATTCAGTTTATCTTGCGCTTTGTAAAGAACCCTTGTTTCTTTATTTTCTTTTGTTTTCTTTGACGGTTTAGTGTGAAATTATAATCGTTATATCGGGGATGATTTTAAGGATGGAAATTTATTTTAAAATGTAGAAACCTTGGCAAATCTTACTAATCCTTCGTATGCCAACTATAAAATGTTTGGCATTATTTTTGTTAAAATATTCAAATTTCTAAGGATTTTATATAGTTTGTATAAAATTTTGGTGATTTTTAAGGTAAAATAATTATATCCTATAGAATTTGGGCGAATCATTTTTATAATACCAAATCTTTTTTTAGGAAAAACTATGGAAAATTAGCCCATGAGCGAAATTTAGCCCCTAAAATCATCCATGTGTTATATCCTCTTGTGGATTCTAGTAAATCCATATGTTCAAGCAGTGGTTTGGGGTTTGTGTTAGTCTTGGGCTTATTTTATCTTTACCTTATTTGTTCTTTGAAAAAATGAAAAAATATCATTTACTTGTGATTTTATTTTCTAAGAATTCAAAAACTAAAAAAATGTTGCATTTAGTTATGCATTTTTGTTTGGTAGTTATAGCATAGGATGTTTATTACAAAAGAAAAGAGGTTTGTTTCCAAAGTTCCTTCTTTTTTATTTCCTTGAAATTTTAGTAGTTTGGATTTGCATTGAAAAACAAAAAACACATTCTAGGAAACTTTTTGCATTTTGGGATCGTGGACTATACTTCAAAAAGTTTTCATTTGCAAATATTAAAAGTTATTTTTCAATTGTAGAACTTAGTTTTATTTTGTACGAATGCTCTAAAGATTTTGTTTCTTCTCTTTTGTCTCTTGAAAAAACTGTAAGTTGCATGTCTGTATCCTTTTGAGTAAATCAAACCACTTAAAATCAATGATTAACACTTAAAATCAACTAGAATTTTGTTTGTAGGGTTCACCAAGTAGTCTAGGCTCTAGGGCCTTGAAATAGGTGTGGAGAGTAAAATATTCAAGGTCGCTTAAACAAACATAAGAGTCTATGATAAGGAGTATCATAGTCCAGTTTTGAAAGAGTCATCTGGGACCCCTGTCTAACACAAGGGCCAAACATGAGTTCACGTGAGGAAAGGTAGAGGAGATAACCCCTCCAAATCTAGACCGAGTGTAGTGGGGATTGTATATTGATGTTCATTCTTGGGATTTATGCTGATCGCATTTGACTACGGAGCATCATAGACCTAGAATATGTTCGAGATACTTAGTTTTCTTCCATACCATTTACCTTCACCACCCTTGAAAGGATTCATACTTTTTTATCCTACTCATTACGATAAGCCCGAATGTCGACTGACTCGCTTGGTTACTGACTACAATATGGCAACCAAGTTGCCTATTTTTAAGGACTTACAAGGGTGACTGTGGGGGTATACCATGGTACCTAGGGAAAACATCATATTCCACTTTCTAGAGTATACCCGGAGGGTGTTTCCATGTTCGAGTTACACTTGCACCGGTGAGTTTCTCTAGTGTCGATTCGCGTAACTATTCTTCCTTCTAGTTAGTTGTTTGCTTGATTTTCCATTAGGAAATTTTTAGTGTGTTCTTTTTGTTTTGTGATAGATCATCCTTAGAGTGTCAGTTGATCATTTCACAAGTTGGCTTTAAGTATTTACACTAGTTACTTTGGATCCACCTCTGCCACCGTTGAGGTGCAGGGGAGATCAAGTTTTCTTTTGAATCGACCAGGCCACATGAAAATGTAACTGAGCCACCTTTAGAGGAGACTTTACTACACCGGAGGAGTCCACCAATTTTGACCTCAAAGTTGAATAATTTAGGCCTAAAAACCCTTCGATCACTGGCTTATCATCATTGCTTCTTATTTAGATATTCCCTCATGAGGTGAATTCACTTGAACATCATTTTGTTAGATGAGTGGCAATGGTTTCGACTCTACTTTGGTCCTAACCTACTATACTCTACAAAATGTTGGTCTGGGGGTAGGGAGCTCTAATTCTCCCTTACAAGGATCTGTCGTGGGCACAAATTCCCCATTTAACGCTATCCCTTACAGTGGCAGTCATATCCCTCCTCCATCCCCTTTGCTCGAAGATACTTTCCAACAGTCGATCAGGCTTAACACTAACTCTAGTTTGTTTAGTGGGGGAGAGTCATGGACCTCATTCCTATATGACTCCAATAGGGTCTATTCCTTTTTCTTTGTTCGATGCATTTGGAAATAATTATTTTTCATCATCTGCATTATCAATAGGGGGAAAGCCTATTTTTGGTCAAAAAAACCCTATGCAAGGCTTCATTCCTTCACAGGGAGCGATGACGGGAGATTACTCCTCAAAAGGTCTTGGAAATCCCTCACAGGAGATTTTCCTTTGCAAGGGATGTTGATCATAGGCAACCCCTACCAAACTCAATGGAACCCCAGGTAGGGTTCAGTACCTATGCGAGGAAGTTCGGTTGGGGGAATCCCAACCAAGGTCCTCAGAATACTTTGCAAGGAACAATCCCTACACAAGGCATGTCATCCAACTATGGGAATAAGCCAATGATGCAAAATCAAGTGAAATATCCTTTCACTAACCAATGCCACCATGGTTTCTACCAAAATCCTGGCAAGCAGGAAAAATTTTCCTAGCAACCTAGTGCTAGCCAAAATTCAGGCCCTTCTTTTCACTCAAATCCACCACAACCGCGACCAACTTTCTGGGCAACTCTGCATTTGTGAAACTTGTTGAGACTATTGAATGACCTGATCTATCATGATATGTGTTGGCCCCCCATGTTGACTAATTTTCCCTCGGACATCCCTAAGTTCAAAGGAAATTCTAGTGAGGATCTAGGTGATCATGTTATGACATTTCATTTATGGTTCTCATCCAAATCGTTAAAGGATGATTTCATTCAATTGCATTTGTTTCAATGCACTCTTAAAGGGGGTGATGTGAAATGGTATATCAATCTCGATATCTTGAAGTATGCTTAATTTAGAAACCTAGCTATGGTTTTCTTAAACCATTTCGAGTTATTCATAAGATATGATGCCGACACCGAGTTGTTGGCCAACTTCGAGCAAAAAAAAGTCGTGCATATCTCGGATCACATCCGAGAAGGGTGTTTACAAGATATCTTTATCAAAGTTAAGGTCCCTCTCGTATTTTTCCTTGAGTGGTTCCTAAATTCCTTGGTTCCTTGTGTATCCAAAGACATTGAAAAATCCAAGGTTTTTTCCAAAGAAGAGGCTATCATGAGATCCCAAAAAGTGGAGTTTATTTACTCTCAATCCGATATGTTGTATGAGATCATGCCTGATGCAACATGGTCAAATTTTGACAAGACCAAATAGAAGTTTGGATCTCACGTTGATGGCATAATATGCTTAGCACAAAGAAATCCCTTAGATCAGTTGACTAATCAGTTAAAATAGTTATTGATTCAACAAAATGTGGTCAACCAAACTCCTAGTTTGTCTACCCTCATAACCAAAATGTTGGATGTACAAAGTGTTCAATCGAAAAATCCCAAGGGTAACCAAAAATATGAGGGGAAGAGGAAATATAAAAAAAAAGGGGCAAGGGGGATAAGAAGGATGGGAATAATGTTGGTGAGGGAAAAAATGAAAATATGAAGGTGAAGTTTCCATGTAATATTTGCATAGAAGACCACTTGACTAACCAATACCCTCAACTTGAGGAAGTCCAAAATATATTGGCATAGTAGCATCATGGTGTGTTAATAAACTCTTTTCCACAAGGATAAAATTTGGCTTAAGCTTCCTCATCCACCAACAAGGTTGGGCAAATCATGGATTCCCCATGCCTAATACTAACAAACGAGATATAAACATTTATATGATGAAGTCTGATGCTCATCTGTAGACCAGGGCTCATAATTATGGAATGCCAGAATCTGCTGAGAAGGGAAAAGAAGACTGCAACCCTTTGCCTCCTCTTAAAATTGAGAATAATATGGGAGGAACTATTACTCACATCCATAAGGGTGCGTTTAAAAAGGATTCTCACAACCTGAGCAAAACGAATGCTCAGAATTACTCCATTGTGGAGGATCTAGCACAAATTCCTTTTGCAATGTCTAATCTGGAAGTCCTCCAGAGTTTCACCTCACAGAGGAAAGCATTGTTGTCTACCTTGGGAGCAGCTGAGACTACTAACTTGGGAATGATTTTCTTTTACCCTACATATTATAAACCTCATCTTCCTTGTCACCTCGCTTTTCAGATAGTAGTGGTGTATGCCATAAAATTGTTGACACAACATTTTTCGTGCAATTGTTGATGAGGGTTCCTCGACTTGCGTGATGTCGTTGGCATGTTGGAAGGTAATTGGCCAACCTGAGTTGTCTTTGTCACCCACATTGCTAACTGCATTTGACGATCGATATTTTATACCACATGGCATAATTACCTCCTTCCCCATGCAGTTAGAGGGAAACAACATGTGCATTGAATTAAAATTAGTCGATGTGCCTCTCGACTACAATCTATTTTTAGGGCGAAGTTGGACCTATGCTATGAAAACAATTGTATCCACCATTTTTTGGGTCTTATGTTTTCCTCAAAAAATCCAGATCATAACTGTTGATAAATTATCCTTCTCCCATCCTGACACTTCATCAGGGAATCCATAGTCCCAATGATTGACAACTCGTAGCCAGGTACTGTCAACTTAGGTGTTGGACTGTTTCCATATTTAATAGGGACTTTTGATTATCTGCCACCTGAAAATGATGTCAAATTTATCTCAGCTATCCTCAACCAGCCAAAGGATTCAATATTCCAAGTTGCTTCTTTTAGAATGAGTTACTTTAACAACCCATGGATTTTACCTTCCTCGTCAGCTTCTAAGTTGCATACAATATTGTCTAGCAAACCTCAGCCAAACCTAATCTAGCTCTCCCATAGGAGATAGATCCCATTCTTGAGCCTATTTGGGCTCAATACTCTCTCACCACTTACAATCCTTTAGCCTTATTATTTCCCTCTAACGAGGCAATTTTGGAGGAAATGACTGGTCCAGAAAGAACATACAGAGATATTCACCACATATCTTATTTATTACCCAAGTTGAGGAGAACAGAGAAAGGAGAGTTCATTATGACCATGAATAGAGATTCCCCATGTCCTATTAACCCTATGGCCACACATGGAATCTATGATGGGGGAAACATGGAAAGGATATATCAAACAATTTCTATCGACATCTCTAGAACCCATGGTGTCGTGTAAATGTCTGCATCTCAGCAGATTGTTCCCCCGAAGAGATTCAGATCTACACAGAATTATTTAGAGAGTTTTGCGACGTCCTTGCCTAGTATTATGAGCATATTCCACTCATTCACCCACATGTCATTGAACAAAAGATGACAACTTAACCCTATGTTAATTCTTTCTGACATAAGATTCACCTAGTCAATCCTCACAAGGTAGCAACAATCAAGGATGAGGTAGAGAAACTCATCAAGGTTGGTTTCATCTATCTAGTGTAATTGACAGAATGGGTGTCAAACCCTATTCCTATCAACAAAAATAAAGGTATGATGCACATGTGTATGGAATTTCGTAATATCAACAAATATTTCCCAAAAGATAATTTCCCAACCCCATTCATTTCCCAAATTGTCGATGAAAGTGTGGGTTGTGATGTATTTTATTTTATGGATGGTTTTTCTGGATACAACTAGATTCAGATCAAGCTCAAGGACGAACATAAAACAAAAAATATTTTTCCTTGGGGTATATTTGCATACAGGAAAATGAATTTTGGTCTTAAGAATGCTAGAGCCACTTTTGAGCGGGCCATATCGTTTTACTTCCATGAAATCAAACACATAGTCGAGGTGTATCTTGATGATCTAGCATCAAGTTCTCATAAGAGATCCGATCATCCCACCCATTTATGACTTAACTTTGAGAGGTGTTTCTACTATCATATTCAATTTAATCCAAATAAGTATTTTTTTGTGACATCGGGATGATTGTTAGGTTTTATCATGTCAACTAAAGGGATCATGGTTGATCCTCTGAAGGTTGAGTCAATAGTTCAATTGCCTCCCCCAGATACAATCCTCTAGCTTCAAAGTCTACAAGGGAAAGCCAACTTTCTCCAACATTTTCTTTCCAAATATGTCAATATTACTAAAGGGTTTATGCATCTCTTGAAGAAATGGGTCCCATTATGTTGGGATGAAGCGATTCAATGCTCTTTTGAAGTGTTGAAACATTCTCTAACATCTCCTCCCTTCTACTCATGCCTCTGGATTATGGAAAGGATTTATTATTGTATTTGGCTGCCGCAAAGTCTAGTATTGGAATGGTATTGGTCCAAGAGGATGATATGCTCAAAGAACATGTTATATACTATCTTAGTCGAGGATTGGTAGGACCAGAACTCAACTACACACATGTTGAGAAACATTTTTTGGAAGTTGTTCATTATGTCCAACGGTTCTGTCATTACATCTTACTTTTCAAGACCACCGTCGTACCCATCATGAACCCTTTTCAATATGTGTTAACATGAAAAGTCATTAGAAGGAATATCGGTCAATGGATAGTCATCCTATAATAATTTGACTTGGATTTTGTTTCTGGAAAGTCTAAAAAGTCCTTGGTATTTATTTAACTAACCTTGAAACTTTCGATCGAGAGTGGTAATAATTTTACCGAATAGTCATTGATCATTTGGGATATTTTCATTATTGCATTTTTAGACCCTTGGTATGGAGATATATTTGTGTATCTTCATAATTTGAAGTGTTCATATTCTTCTTCTCATGATGAGCATCGACAAATAAGCTATCAAACATAGAACTATATTATCATTGATGATACTTTATATCGTCGGGGAGTGGATTGCATCCTTCGTCATTTTTTCACTCATGAATAAATAGAACTTGTATTAAATGAATGTCACGTAGGAGCATGTGGAGGTCACACGTCTAGGTTGGAAACATCCCAAAAGATTCTTCGCACTGGATAATTTTTCCCCTCGTTGATCAAAGATTGTGTAGAGGCGGTCAAAAAGTGTCACCCATGCCAGATCTTCTCTCAAAAGATGAGGGCACACCCTTCTCCCATGTTTCCAGTTATTGTTGTTGTTCCATTCACCAAGTGGGGGATTGATTTTACTAAATGCCACCTGGTTTCAACAAGGAGACATCACTATATCATTGTAGCGGTATATTACTTTACTAAGTGGTTCAAGGCTATGTTGACATTCAGTAATGATGGAGAAACAAATGCACTTTTAACTTTTAACCATATTGTAGCTAGGTTCGGTATTCCGAAGGATATTGTCACATATCATGGCAGTCACTTCCAAAACAATATGATGACTAAGTTAACATCAAAACTAGGGTTTAAGCAAGAAAATTTGTCACCTTACTACCCATAGGAGAATGGTCAAGTGGAGGTTGTTAATAAGTATCTCAAGACTATTCTTCAAGGGACAATCAATTTGACCAAGTCGAATTGGCATTTGATGTTTTACTCGACACTTTGGGCTTATCGAACCTAATTCAAGACGGCTACTAGTTTTTCTCCTTTCCAATTCATTTACAAGCTAGAGGTAGTATTTCCCATAAAGTGCCAAATCCCTTCTCTTAACTTGGCAGTGGAACTACTGCCCAACAGTTCTCCACTTGAAGAGCATCTTTTGTATCTCGAGAAGTTCGATGAGCAGCGTTGAGATGCATCATTGGCCAACGAGGCTCAAAAAAAACATTTCAAGTGTCAGTATGATCGGTCTTTCCACCCTTGAGTTTTACCTAAAGGAAATCTTGTCCTAGTCTATGACCAATATAAATATCCCTTGAGTGCAAGGAAATTCAAACCCATGTGGTTCAGACCGTTCATTGTTAAGAAATCTTTAGAAAATCTTGTTTATCATCTAGTTGATTTCGAGGGTAACACTTTATCAGAGCCTAGAAATAGGATCTACCTCATGAAGTATTACACTTAGATCGATCACCCGGGCATGACTTCTTGTATATAATGTATAGATTTATTTATACAGTCTTGTCTTTTTGTTTTATGGACATGTAGTTTATTGTGTTTCTTTCAACTATGGAAGATGTCAAGTGAATATGAGGTCTATGTTGGGTTCACGGATAGTGCTGTCTGAAACACTCAGAGTCTTGCTTCCACAACTTGGCTGATATTTACACCATTTGGTCAATTGATGTCTTTTGGAGGTATTTTTTCTAAGTGAAGCAACTGATAATCTTGTCGAGTACATTGTCATAATATAATTACTACATGATGCCTTGTCACATGGTATTTCTTACCTCTGGGTTTATCTAGATTCTCAACTGGTCATGTCTCAGTTAAATGGAGTATACCGTGTCTACGATCTCACCCTTGACTGACGATTCCTTAGGGTACATATGTTAGAACAATATTTTTATTATATTACTTATATTCATGTTCCTAGGAGATCTAATCAACTAACTGATACATTGGCTACTCATGTATTAGATTGGAATATTTATCACACATCAATGTAAAATCACACGCATACACACACATTTAAATACATTGTTTATCCATAATGAAAAAGGATGTATATATATAAAATGTGTCCAAAAAATAATGTCATAAGTACAAAAGTGGGCCTTAAAGCCTCAAATAGAGTTGGTATACATCGTTGGGCTCAAGCTCTCACTATATAATAGAGTACAAAAGGTTCCCTAGGCACATATGTTGTAGATTACTAACTACAGCCTAGGCCTATTGGCCCTAGTATAATGAAATATGACATTTGAAAGACGTCGGAACAGTTGAACCCAAGTCTTGGGTACCCCTACAACATGTGGCTTCATGGTTGGGGGTAAGTCCTCTATCTCTACCATCAACACTGCACAAGTGAGAGTTGTTAGGTTTCTCTCTATTCATCGCATTACTCTCTCACCCTCTTTGGCTGGTATTCCTCCTGCAGCTAATGGTCCTCCTGCTGATGCTGGTACGACATCTGCTCAAGGACGATGCTTGGTCCTAGTGAATTCGATTGGTCGTATTGGTCCCACATCTGCATATGACATATCATTGAGTTAGTACTTTGACATTACCATAAAAAGGATAAAATTTAAAAATTTAAAAATAAAATGAACTTTAAAATGTGTTTACCTATCTCTTTAGGCTCCTCGCCTAGGGGTATAGGCATATCAGGATCCCTCGGGAAACTGATCCCTACATAGGAGTAGTCCTGGATCAGAGGAATTTGACGGGCCCACCAGTAAAAGGATTTGTTGTCAAAGGCCTATTGTACTCTCCCTGCACCCTTTTGAGGTAAACAATATTCCCACCTGCATAATGTCAGAAAGGAGGAAATATGGCCTTGTACTGTCTCCTATGGGATAAGGCTTGGCACTCTCTCAAAAAGGAAAGAACACAACACGGTCTCGAACCCAAAGTTCTTGTTTTTTATTCTTCAAGATTTAGTGATTTATTTTTTTGTATATGTGAGCATTATAGTTCTCGAGTAAAAAATGGTGGAATCTAGACATTAAGTTTCACAATGCATCTGTGCATGTAAATCCTGATGAAGTGTTGCAAATCCCATGATCCACCCAATCATGTAAAGTACTATCCAAAGATTGAGGCTTGTGATTGTATGAATTGGCACTTGAGATCCTACTTTCTCAGTGCCATCCTTGCAATACATCCCAATGTAATATTATATGTTGTGTGGTCCTGGAAGAAAGCTCCTCAAGTTGACCGGTTCCCCCCATCTAGAGAGGCTAGTCAAAAAGTAGATATCCTCCATTGTCGGAGTCAATGATTGGCCCTATCGGATGAAGGCCTCTACATCTGAATGACAATAATATATCAAATGGTTTAGTATCCTGGGTTGTTCCCTCATGAATGGACACTGAAATAATTTCCACATACCACACTACTTAAGCATGGAAATGGCTCCTGGATCCTCCTCTACCAAGACATCTAACTCCCCGTCTTCTCTCTTACTAGTGAACATACATCCTATTGCAATTTTTTTTTTGAGGTTAGTTCCTTGTTTCATATTTTTGAAATCTTAAAGAGATGTATGTGGGTTGTCTTTAAGACAATCACGTATCTATGGAGGCTAAGTTTTACTTTTCCCACGTACATACGCATGCTAAGCTTGGACAACCCATGTACACCCAAAACCGACCTCTTTACTAGGGAGCGTACCCTCTAAACAATGAAATAAGAAATAAATGATGAATGAAAAGGATGAGAGAGGTCATTTGTACTTACTTGGTTTAGGTTTGAATATATTTCATCCATCATAGCTCCTTGATTTAACGTTTTAAAGAATATGGTTTTTTGTCTTTTTGGTTATTTTTGAATTTGCAATGGTTAAAATGAGTTGTCCATCTCTATTTATAGAGTTTTTTGTCTCTTTTTACCCTAGTTCAATCCTCTTTTTCCATATCTTTGCATACAAGACATTGGCCCATCCATTTGCATACTTTTCCAAAAATATTGATAAGGGTTCCTTCTAAAAAACTTTTTTTTGGATAGTGTACGCACCCTGCTATACTAATAGACTGCATACACACATGTGATGCATGCTAGTTATCCCATGTAGACATGTGTGTTTCATTCTATTTATCCTGAGTTTATCTCCAAAATTTGCAAAAAGTATAAAATTGCACGAAATTCGACGGAGTTTACGGGGTATGAAGGGTTTCCTAACCATTTTACCCCTTGTAGCCTGTCCCCAAATTGAATAACCATATTTCTCTCATGTAAAAATAGGTCTTGGGGAGTTATTTAAGGACAGTTACACATTATTTTCGTCATCCCAATGATCAACTGACTATATGGGTATGACTCACTTCCATGTTCCCTAAAAACACTAAAAGAGACTTTCTCCATGAGAAAAGTGGATTACCTTTTCTTCTTTAAAAACTATGTCAAAGTATATCATCGCACCCTGGTCTATTCTTAGGGTGTGTCGATCCTTGATCATCTCATGCTGCACCAAACTAGATTGTGGCGTCCTCGCAGGCTGCTTGTGCATAGCGTGTGATGATGCTTAGACAAGAGGATCTTCTAGAAGATGAGGTGGCCTCCAATTGGTTTGGATCTTATTCTCTTCTCTGATTTAGTGGGATCATCCTAATCTCCTCATCCATCCCTCTTTCACCCTATATAAAGAGGGATGTCTTATGGAAAAGGCTAAGGCTGGCTTATGCATGAAGAAATCTACTATAGATTAGACTTGAGACAACTTTGCTTTAGCTCTCTAAGTCGGTTTGTGGATCTTCTTAATCAAAGGAATTGGAGTAAAGGTGTGTGTGTTGAAGCAAAGATCCATTGAAAGGGACCTTGCAACATCAAATAAATAGGCATGGGTTGTATTCTCGACTTTCATTTAATATAATGCAACATTACATTTCTTCCCTATAAAGGTGTCTTTACTTTTATTGTATAACTCCTTGATCTTATACATACAATTTATTGGAATATATATATCGTTTTTATCTCTCTTTGTTGGTTTGTTCTTCTTAAACAAGTTCACCATTCCAAAAATCCAAATATGGAGTGACAAAGATGACACTAGCAAGGATCAAACATCATTTAAAAGGTATGTCATTTTTCCCTCTCTAAACTAGTTTGTATGACAATGAAATCTAAGGCGAAATTTGTATTATGCCCTATTTTGTTCTATCTTCTTATTGAAGTTTGAGAGATTATTTTATTTCCACACTTACCGATTTGTCCAAAAAAAAAATTGGCGAACATACTAGGGATACAATTCTTTTGTTTTTTTTCTTCTTATTTTCTTTTAGCTTGCCTGCTTTTGGTCAATTTCATTCTCTGAGTCTGTGGGTGATCCATCTTGACTCCCTAGTTTTGAAAGTTAATTGAGAAAAATTTTCCTCCTTTCAAATTTTCCTTATACTCAGACATCGTTGCACCGTTTTTCTATGAACCAGAGCGACGACGTTGCACTATGTCTTTCTTTCAGTCTGCAATGATCCTTCATTGTCACACTATACTCTTCTGCAACTTGCGACGATTTCTGTAGAAATTGTTGGAGTGACAGTCATCTTTCTTCTCTTTGCCTAGATTTTTATTTACTTCTTGGGATTAACTTTTAGTCTTGGTGAATGATTGGTTTTCATCTTTTAATTCTGAATTTGATTTTTTTTCAATAATTGAGAGTCTTCTTCATAAGTTTTATAAGTTTTATCCTTTACTTCGTATTGCAAGGGTATAATATCAAGGCTGTGTTCATGGGTGCTTTCTTGATTAGTTGTTATTGATGTCTTTGAGTTTTGGATTGATTTTAAGTTTTGGATTATTGTTGATTGGAAAACAATTTTTGTTTTCATTCAACAAATAGTTTTCTTATCTTTTCATTTTTTCTTTCATTATGAGTTTGGTTTGGGAAATAAAATTGAGAATGCATTGATCTTCTTGGACCATTATTTATTTTTTAGATTGCGTCTTTGTTCTGATTTGAAAAGGAAAGGAATGAAGTTTATTCTTCTTTCAATAGTCTTTGTAAGAAATCTTTTGCATTCAAATATTTGTTGAACAGAGAAAATTGGAAGATTTAGTAGCTTTGATTGTTTGGAATCCATATAATTCAAAGATTGATAAATTGTGCTTTGCAACTTTTTGTATTCTGGAAAGAGAAACCTTACCCCTATTGTAATTAGAGTTCATTGAATGAAACGATTTCATATCATCTTTTTTTGCATTTTATTGGGTCAAGGTCAAATACATCATTAGTTTCATTTCCATTTCCCTTTTGAGTAAGAAACAACCTTTAAAATTCATCATAATTTTAAAATCTATTAAAAAATTTTATTTTCTAGAACTTTTATACACCAACATTAGCTAGGATAGTTATTTGGAATAGGTTGTAAGGCACACTCTACAATGCATCAAAACACACAATAGTATCTTGTGGTATGGAGAGTTTAAATCCACTTGCTACATTTTTTCCTAGGAAACCCTTCTAACACAAGGGTCAATCACGAGGTCGCATTAGGGCCGACAGAGTTACTCACCCTACTTTGTTGGCCTTAGTGTAGAGATTGCATGTATTATTTGGAGTCACTTGAGATGAAAATCATGTGCAGACCTTCTCGATTCAATTCTGGGATTAAATACCCTGCCCTTGCATGTGGATTAGACTATGAACTGCTTCCCCAAACATCATTGTCATAATTGGTAACCTTAGTGGCCTATATCTTTAGATTCTTTACACGAGGTGATTATGGATGGGAAAGTCTTCATGGTACCTGGAATTGACATTGGACAAACTCACTCGGGATCCTTGGAGGGTATACCCATGATTATGTGTGGGAGCTTGCACCAAGGTGTAAGTCTATTAAGAAATTCGTCAACATAACTTTTCCACCCGCTTTATCCTAGCCCCTTCTTGTATTGATTTCACGACTTTGGATTTCATCACCAACTAGTGACTTCAAAATAAAAAGGTTTGTTTGTGTGTTTGATATCTAGATTTTATTAGTGAGTGTTGTTTGTTTCTTTAGTTGGCCATAGATTTATTTCATACTTTATTTGGTGCAGCCAACATCGACCCTTGTCGTTCACATAGGATGAAAGGGTTACCTTCGGAAGAGCTTAAAGAATATGCTCATTTTCTTCCTAACTCACTAGAGGGTTCTCCTGAAGGAGTAGTCAATAACAATGTGGCCTCTGAGATTGGAATTTCTACTCCATTGGAGGAATCAACACTTCCTGTAAATTTGTTATTGAGTGTTATACAAGATCCACTTTTCCTCTCAATAAACTCATCGAGAGACGTTGTTATTGAATATTATACTAGAATACCTACTAGACCTTATGCAGAGTTTGATGTAGATGATCCACCCTTCCAGAGTGAATCGTTTAGATCTCTGGTTCATAATGTTGAAATTCTTAATCCTAGATTAGCCACTGTCCATTCTCTTTGGAGGACCTCATCGGGACACAATATTTTTGATAAAACAAGAATGAGTCCTAATCAACCTATGGAATCACATACACCTGTGACTTCCACTACTTATACATTACCTTTAGATCATTTTACTGGCACAAAAAGTAATGTTGTCACAGTTTCAGACCCATTGTTGGTTGGTTCTCATACAATTCTTCCCCTCCAGCTCACTATCTCTACCATGGTCCCACAAGTTATGCTTGTATTTGCCGAAAGTTTGGTAATCACTGAAGCTCCTATTGGAACACTACTTACGCTTAGATCAAATCCGTCACTTCCACCTGGGTATAATGCTCTTTATACTTCTATTTCTAATCCTGCCTAAATTACATCCTAAGGTCCTAATCTTTTTGTTCCTCCTCAGTATAATGCTACTAACAGTTTTGTTCCTACACCTACCTAGGTTCTCTCTAGGGGGGATAGAATTCCTCCTCCACCTCCACCTACATGATCTGATCATCTTGTCCCAAGTATCTCGAATCAAGTTGGAGGCACAATTCATTCTATCACTTCTGGTTTTCAAATTCCTATTGGATTCCAACCTCAAGTTGGGGGGAAACCCCAAGTTGGGGGGCAACCCCAACTTGGGGGTCATAACCCAGTGTACAAGAAATATATCCCTGGATTACAATATCAACCTTCAAATTTTCCTTTCCAAGGTAATCAACAACTGCCTAGGAAGGAAACTCTCAAGTAAATTCTTTTGTACCCCCTAATCCCGGTAAACCATATCCAGTCTCTATGAATCCTACCCAGGGTCAAGATTTTCAATCTAATGCTCCTTTCCAAGGAAGCTTACCCAATCAACCAACTCAAGTTGGATATTTGACTCCACCACCGAATTTGAAAGGACCCTCTAACTATCTACGTACTTCTTATGGTCTTACTGGTATACCTACGGGATTACCTCCTCAAAATTACCAATTTCCTTAAGTGAACAAATAAATGTCATTTCTTGCTACTTTGGATTTACCCAATTTATATAGGATTTGGAATGATTCTGTCTTGCATTCTCATTATTGGTCGGTCACACCTGCCAAGTTACCATCAGACATTCCTAAGTTTAATGGTCATTCGGGAGAAGACCCAAATAATCACGACATGACATTTCATCTCTGGTGTTCATCCAACTACTTCATGGATGACTCCATTAGGTTACGTCTTTTCCAACGAACTCTTATGGGTTCTAAAGCCAAATGGTATATCGAATTTCCACAAGGATTCCTCAATGATTGTAACACCTTTATTCTGGATTTCTTAACACATTACCAGTTATTGATATGATATGAGACACGAAGCAAAATTTTGAGTTCATTTAAACAATCCTCATATACTCATATTTACGATCATATTCACGAGTGGAGGAGGAGAAGAAAATTAATCAAATTTCCCCTTCTTGATCAACTATTGGCTGAGTGGTTTACCAAGTCACTCATTAGTCATATAGCCCATGATGTCGCCATGGGTGATGTCATCACTAAAGAGCAGGTGATTAGTAATTCTCAATACTTGGATCTCGTTTATTCACAAACAAGCACACTATATGACTTGATGCCTGATGCTCCTCGCCCATCTACAAATCCAAACCCAAGACCTCTAGTAGCTTCTCATGTTGTTGATGGTGTGATTGGAACTTTTTATGGTGAGACTCAATCTAAACAAGACAGTCATTCCAATCCCAAATCTACTACTGCTAATGTACAAAATACTCCTCCTCCAACTCCTTCTCCTAGTAAAACTTCTGAGGTTAATACAGTTTAGTCTACACCTACGAGTAAAAATCAAAACAAAAAGAAAGGGAAGGGTAAGAATAAAGAGGATGAACATAATAATCAAAAATACGATAAACCCAAGACTCATCCTATTGATGACAAATAAAAATGAAAAACTCGTTATCCTTGTCTTATCTGTGGTGAGGATCATTATACGAAATATTCTCCACGACCTGCTAAGGTTACTGAGTTCTTGCAAGGGACTGGGACACCTCCTACACCCATCATTTTGTCACAAAAATTTCCTTCTCAATAATAGGCCCAATTGTTTATTCATGATCAACCTTCTCCCTCTACTACATTTTAATGTACTTATGTGTATTGGTGACTCCAAGAAGAACGAAGTTACAGTCTCTACTCGAGCCAAAGATTATTCTTCTTCAAAAGAGAAAGTTGATGATACACCACCTCCATTGGTTCAACCTCCTCCATTGACTTCACCTCCCAATGGTCCTCTTCAGATCGAATGACCGAGTCTAGATACAGTTATTCATCCTCCTCCTAAGGGCGTTTTTTGCAATTCATCATTTAATCCTCATGCATGTGCCATTCAAAACTACAGTATTGTAAAAGATCTTAAATAGGCACCTTCTACGATGTTGGCTCTCGAAGTCCTTCAAAGTTTTTCTACACAATGGAAGGAACTATTAAAGGCTATTGTTGGAATTGATCCTACCAATTCGAACCTGATAATATTTGACTTGGAAGATCACATTCCAAGGCTCCCTCCTCAATTACCATTTCAAATATAAGTCATTGTGGAAAATAATAATATTTGTCAAACCGTTATTAATGAAGGAGCCTCAACTTGCATCATGCCCCTCACTTGTTGGAAAGACATTGGCTCTCCTTCCCTTATCGAGTCACACAATACTCTCAAATATTTTAATGGTACATGGTTTAAGCATTATGGTGTTCTTCCTTCATTATCTATTGTGTTAGAAGGAAAAGTGGTTACTATTGAGGTTGAGGTGTTCGATGCATCTCTCGAGTACAACCTTCTACTTGGTTGTAGTTGGATTGATTCTATGCATGTTGTTGTTTCTACTCTTTTCCGTGTGATACGTTTCCCTCATGAAGGAAAATTTATTATTGTCGATCAACTTTCCTTCTTTAATTCCGATTCACATACTAGTAACGTACCTTTCATTGCAAAAAAACCTCTTGGTTATGAGAATGTCAGTGTGGGTCTTCTAAAGGATTCATCGTTAATGGGTATGTTCCCCATTCAACCATCCGATATTCCTCCTCCTTTTATCTCTTCGATTAACATGATCTCAACCAATGTTGGTGAAATCCCTGAGTCTTATAACCGTTGGATAGTACCTATCTCTGATGACTGTCTTCATTATGATGATCAAATTCCTTTAAGTCTGGTGGAATTGGCTTATCAAGTTATTGAATCAACAACTCCTTCTCCTCATTCTCTCTTAGATACATCTCCTGATCTGTTTCACGTGGTATTTCACACTGATGAGATAATCATGATAGTTATGTCCATGGAAGATACCCCATGGGAAGATGGGCATCATCGTTCTATCATCTTCCTAGAACTCGAGACCATAGATAGTTTCCAATGGATTTAGAATACATCTATTGTCATTACTATTCCCCTTGTTCCTGAACCAACACACGATGTTTTGTACGAAGGGAACTTGGGAAATATTTCACCCACCATCCCTCTTGATATTTTTATTAAACCAAAAATCGTTGAAAATGTTCATATCGATGCCTCATGTTCTGTTGATGAGATATGAATTTAAAAGGCCCTTTTCCAATAATTTCATGATGATTTTTTCCTGGAGTTACGAAGAGATTCCTAGAAATTATCTAGATATTGTTGTACATGAAATTAAGACTTACCTAGATGCTAAACCCATTCGACAGAGACTTCTCCTAGTACATCCATGCAAAGTTGTTGCTGTTTAACTCGAAGTTGAAAAACTTCTTAAAGTCNGATTGGGTGTCCATTCTTGTTTTAGTTATGAAGAAATAAGGAACGATCCATGTTTGGATTATAGGGATATCAACAAGGCTTGTCCCAAATATAATTACCCAACTGCTTTCTTTGACCAGATCATTG
The DNA here is from genome assembly GCA_032191745.1 of Picea mariana. Taxonomy (NCBI): domain Eukaryota; kingdom Viridiplantae; phylum Streptophyta; class Pinopsida; order Pinales; family Pinaceae; genus Picea; species Picea mariana. The sequence continues at coordinate 733 of JASDQU010505765.1, read as the reverse complement.
ACAATTGTCTTGGAAGTGAATTCTTCTCTTTGATGGATGGTTTCTCCAACTATAATCAAATCAATATTTTACCCGCAGATCAACATAAGACTTATTTTATTTTCCCTTGGGTAACCTTCGCATACCGGAAACTCCCTTTTGGTATAAAAAATGTTGGTGCGAATTTTCAACGCGCTATTTCTGATTCTTTTCATGATATTAAGAACATTGTACAACCTTACCTAGATGATTTACCAGTGCATTCCATGCATTGCCAAGATCACCCGACACACTTACGAGCCATTTTCCTACACTATTTATATTATGGCATACGATTGAGTCCACATAAGTGCATTTTTTGTGTGGAGTCCAGACGACTTCTTGGTTTTATCATTTTTACACATGGGATTAGGGTGGACCCATTGAAGGCTGAAGCTATTCTCAATTTTCCTCCTCCTTCTACCTTACACCAACACCAAAGTTTGCAAGGGAAGGTAAAATTTTTACATCGATTCATCCCCAATTATGTTGAACTAACGAAAGGTTTTACTCGACTTACTAAGAAGGGTCACGATTTTGTATGGGATGACACTTCCAACAAAATCTTTGAAGCTTTCAAACTTGCCTTAACTCGTACACCACTCTTATTTCCTCCCGATTATAGTCGAGATTATTTCTTATACTTAGTTGCTTCAAATTCTACCATAGCTATGGTTCTATTCCAAAAGGATGATTCACACAATAAACATGTTAT
>JASDQU010505764.1:42241-54460 GCA_032191745.1 Picea mariana | reverse complement strand
GGTAGCTTGGCCTTGCGAGGTGAGATGGGAGGTAGTTGATCCTCTGGTTAGTGTGCATGGCCCTTTGTGGCTCGAGGGAATCAGGGGAAAGAAGAGTACCCCTAGAGTTGGATGGGAGGTATCGGTGAAGTCTCTTCGGTCGACAAGCGGGAGTTGCATGGAGCATGCAGGACATCAACTCAGAGAGGGCGATTGGGCAATGGTACACTTCCTTTATTTCTGCGTGGTAGATTGTTAGTACAATTTATGCTTTCAGTTATGTATGCTTAATCAGGTAAATAATATGATAGTCTTAGCGTTCTAGTTGATGACGAAAAATTCCCCATAGCCTTAGCTTGATTTTTATTGATTTCCCATGGCCTTCGATCCCTGCATGTCTTGATCGTCCTGAGGTTTTTTGATTGCGATGATTATGGTTTATTTTTTCCTTCATCCCTAGCTCATCAGTCTGTGCCTAAGCAGTCGACCAGGAGCCTGATCTATTGTCATCGGTTCGGCATTAATAGACCTATGGATCTCAACGCCCTGCTTTTTTGGGTGTGGATGATGAGCGACGGATGTTCCTGCCCAGTTGTCTAGCCCTGTTGATTGTTCTAAGTAGTGTGTTGACTTGCTCCTTCATGCGATTAATTAACCCTATAATTTAGTGATTGATGGAAAAGTTTTTTTTTTACTCTACATCCCCTAAATTTTAACTCTGTGTTTTCAATACATCCTCAACAATGCAAGTCTACATTGATACCTTTCCTGGAGTTTTCACGTGGTGGTTTTTTCTCTTTTGGTCTTCCATTTGAATCTTCGATTCGGTTGTTGGCTTGTCTGCATTTTTTTATTTTATGCCAGTCTGACCACGATTTTGGGTAGAATTCAGTGTGTAGGGGAGGTGTTGGGTTCTGATTGATTTATGGTTAGTGTTTATTTATTTTTAGCATGCTTCACCTCGAAATTTAATAAACCCTTAGTTTCATTTTTTTTTAACTGTAATAGTATCGAATAGCTTTAGTTCCAATGGCAGTTACAACGAGATATTATCAGTGCATATCGATTCATTGATTGGCATTTCAGGATCGTTGAATCGTGACTGCTTACCTCTGAGATTGAATTTAATTTAGAAAGTCTTGATTGTATTTTGTGATGGATTATTTAATATGCCTTTCCTACTAATTTACACGTTGTGGGGACTGCAAATTCATATTCATTTTTGTGTATTCGATGCCCTTGGGTGTTGCATTTGATGTCTTTTCTCCACCATTTTCGTGCTTCCTTGTCCAACAAAAACGTGGTTGAAGGCTACATTTTCATAGAAATCTTTGTTAGCCTTCCTCCTAGCGTGGAATTAAGCATAAAACATGGCTATTCTAAGCATCTGTGATGTCCACAGATGAGGCATTCCCCTAAGCCTAGATTTCAGAATGTACAAGAGTGGTTCACATCTTCACATCATTCATTTGACCCAATATACAACACACAATCGATAACCTATAGGTGAGTCCACTGCACTTCTACCTAGCTACTGTACGCATCACTCTTCTCTATAATGTTCTTATTGCATCAATGTAACCAAGGAGTTAGCAACCCTCAACACGGAAAGATGAAAATCAAAAGCAGTCGTTAGCTTGGCAAGGGTAAAATCTGCTTTTTATGTCCAAAACTTGCATCCAAAGTATGCTTTTGGATTTGACATCATGTGCAGAATTGCAAGCACACCATCACGGTCCCAAGATGAAATGCCTTGAACTGTATCTCAAGAGAAAGAGACAAGAGAAGGCTTGTTATAGGATAAATTGGTATATGCAGACACTAACGGATCTCCCTAGATCAACCTGGATCTAGAACAAAACAGGACAGGACATGACACTTTCCCTAAGTAACTATCATTGAATTTTCCATCAATGACGTAATAAGTGACATGCCTTTAGATATCGCTTCCTTATGTCTTTGTTGTCCCCACTTCACTTTGGCGGCCTTTTAATGTTAGATCTACAACAACACAAATCAACCAAAGTGAAAGCAATAGTAATACATTCAATGAAGACTTAAACATGTGATCAAGGAGTCACGTAATAAAATAAGAGTGATTTTATGGGAAAGGGACATGCCACTGTATTATATTAAATGAAAGTAGAAGATACAACCATATTGCCTTGATGTCACAAGCTTCCTTTTGGTGGTCCTTTGTTCCAACACACACACTTGCTCCAAACTTGCATGAAGAAGATCCATTATGGATTGATGGACAAATGGAGGCCTCAAGCACCAATTCAAACAAGATTCCTCACACAATTCTGAACATATTCTTTCATCAATTCTCTATTCAATCTTGCTTAACCTCTTCCTTGAGAAACCTTTCATTATATAGGAGAAGGAGAGATGGTTAAAGGGATGAGGATGATCCCACTAAATCAGAGAAATCAGTAGGATGCCAACCATGCAAATGCCAACTCATTTTCTAGAAGATCCTCTTCTAGAACCTTAGTAACCTCTTCTTCCTTTTTATCTTTGAAGCAAGCTCTCACCCTGCCTATAGAGAAAATTGCGAACCCCTCACAATCTAGGTATAGAGAAGCCTGCGAGAACCAGGGTTTTCACACCCTGTAATATATGCAGCCTGCGAACTCATCTTAAAATATGTTTTGTAGAAGAAGACAATAGTCACTTTTCTGAGGAAAAAGGTCCTTATGAGAGCCTGAACACATAACTGTAGAGACATCACCAGAGTGACCAAAATAATGTGTAAATAAATTCCCCCCAAAGTATGAGGCTGGAACTCATGAAAGATGAAATACTTTGTAAAATGCATGTGTGTGTCAGAAACGAGCATCAAACCTAATTGGAAACCTGCAAACAATCAAGCATCTATAGAATATAATACCAGTTCTGAGGTAGGCATCCCCATGCTAAAAATATAAGTGAATAAAATCACAAATGTAGGCCATGGCCACCAATCATACACTGTGGATCCATGTCATCAAAATTCTACATAGCCACTAGGAATACACTGTGGATCTATGTGTTAGAAGAATGAGATTAAGAAATAGCCACGTGACATACAAAGTGGATCTATGTGTCAATACAAATCATAAATACTCCATCACAACCTGGACCAAAAAGATGAGACCCAGGGTCTTCAATACCATCATCTGAAAGTACGAATCTAGCCATGCGATTACAAGTGTCGAAGTTGAACATGGTAGAAAACACTTGATTACCGATCATTGATGAAAACCATTAACAAGTGCAAGGGAAATCACCATTGATGTCAATGATTCCCAAGGTACCTAAGTACAATCCGAACGAATGTGAATAAATGAGTTGAAGTCGAATGCTCAGCGGAATCTCTCGATTAGGGACCAATGATGTGAATCCACTGTCGAAAGAGAAGAGACCTGCCATTAAGGCATGCCGGTTCTAAGGAACTAAATAATTTCTAAGTCTTATTCCCAGATAATGAGTTGGATTCGATGAAAAAAGACTCGTCACAGGAGTGCCTTGATGTATCCCCTATCAATGACACGAAATAAGTAACAGATTTTAGGGTAAGTCAAAGTATGAATATGATTTGAAACTGACACAGGGAAGTCTGACATGGTAAGAATTGACAACTGTAGATGGCTGACTCAATGGAGGGCTTGTTTGGACTTCTCTTGAACATATGAATGACATGACAATGGTCTTGGCAACATTGACTCAAAGACAACCCAAGATATGACCTTGTAGAAAGTCAGACGAGAGACAATTGGATTTCCCAACCTAGATTCAAATGACGAATAGGGGGTGTCATGTTCAAGAGCGACGCTTACTTCCACTAATACAAATACGAAGGCACATCCCTTTCCCAAAATTTCTCCCACCATTTCTGGCGAGTACCTCTTTAGTTTTACACAAGATAAAATATGCTTGTTTATGTAATCTCATCCTTTGGACGAGTCCCTCGGAGTATGTTTAGTGAAAACTAGGAAGGAGTGGTTCGGTCCCATAAGGGCCTTTTGATGTTTGTTTAATGAGTCCAAAGATAGAAAACTCGAGGGTTTTTTATGTTTCGAGAGTTTGAAAAACACTTAAAGAGAACTCTCCCAGTTCATTTTTCGTAAATTAGTTCGACGAGACCGAAAAAGTGATAAACTATCGCTCACCGAATGTTTTATTCAAATACTTTTACGAGCATGAAAAGAACAAGATCGCTCGACAATCTTTTCATTTTTATGGAGCATGAAAAGAGCTTAAAGGATACTCCTAATTTTTGTTTTTTTCATGTTACCATGACAAGTACAAAAAGACGACAAAAGTATACTCGGTTGTGTTCTCATGTATTTTCGAGCACAAGAACGAATGAAGACTGAGCTCGAGTATGCCCCCAGCTTGCAAGCTAGTGACTTAACTCTAGAATGATCATCACAGGCTAGAGACATGCCCTCCAAGCTTCAATTCATTCACCGACTTTGAGGTTGTCACCAATTTCTCTACTAGACGGAGAAAAAGGATAAGAGTGGATGAAAAGAAGGTTCAAGAGAGGGGACTGTTTCATTTTTTAACAAGCTTGACATAGAAAAAGAACTATGCTCAAGGCTTCAGGGGTTCAATCCCTAGATTGTTGTTTCATTTTTTAACGAGCTTGCTACAAAGAGGAAAACTATGCTCAAAGCTTCTGTTTCATTTTTTAATGAGCTTTCTACAAAGAAGATAAACTATGCTTGTGACCTCTGTTTCATTTTTTAACGAGCTTTCCACAGAGAAGCGAAATTATGCTCGTGACCTCTGCTTGATCATGGCTTCCAAGAAAACAACGCTCTGGAAGAACACCATGTCAAGGGACAAAACTCGGGCATGGCTTCCAAGAGATCTTCACTGGATAGAAGAAAATCACTCTAGAAGGAACACATGTCAAGGGTCGCGACAGGGGTAAGGAGATCAGGCTCCAATAGCCCTATCGAAGAAATCACCATGTCAACTACTAGATCCAAATCATCAGAAGTTGAAGTCACGGGAGACAATGCCACATAATTGACATGTGGCAGGGGTGATACTGTCTTCATATAAGAACCATTTAGGGAGGTAATCCAATTAGGACATATGAATGAAAGTTGATCAATAGTCACCATTATTCCATCGTGTGGGAAAGATATCACACAAACAAAAGTGGACACAATAGCTTTCATGGCATAGACATAATCTCACCCAAGGATTAAAGAAAAATCCAAGGGGTCTTGGATGACCATGACATCAATAAAGATAGTTTTCCCTCCCAAAGTTACAGGAAACTGAGGAAGGGTCCCTAAAGGTTGACTGGTTCTTCTATTAAAAGCTAACAAATTCTACGTAACCGGGGCAAGCTGAGGACAACCCAAAGCTTGCCAAGCAAAAGAGGAAAAAATTCTAACGGACGCACCTTCATCTATCAACATCTGAGGAATGTTCCGACCACAAACTTGCACTGTAATCTAGAAAGGAATGTGAGAGGGAAGATGAGGTCCAGTTAGCACACCCCAATTAAAAATGATGGCCTCATTACTTGGAGGGGGTTTCACGGGAGAAGGAGGAATACCCCCTGACACGACAGAGTCTGTATCAATGAGAAAAATGTGGGAAGTATCGGGTTTACTCTCGAGCGGGAGAGTAGGATTGACCGATGATGAGATCAGATCAACCACTTGGGTTGCATTCTCCAAGGGGAGAATGGGATCGACGCTTGGAAAAGGATCGACAGCTTGGGTTTCACTCTCTAACAACAGAGTGGGATCAACCAAGGATAATCAGATCGACCACTTGGTCTATTGGTTCAACCAAGGACGTGAAAAGATTGACCACTTGATCAACTTGACTGACCGACAGGGGAACCAAATTGATCATTCCATCAACTACAGGTGGGTTGAGAGAAAGCTTGCGATAAACAGCTAGAAGTTGAGGCTGTGAAACAGTCATGCCTTCCAGGAATTTCGAGGCTTCTTCCATATGAGGGAAAATATGAGTTAGATGATTCCCTTTGCATAACATACATGGGAATGTGGCTCTACTTTTCTTCTTCCCAACTATATCATGACTAGTCAACGGGAAGTCATCAACATGTTGTTCAGAGGCTAACGACATGGGTTGGCGAGGATGTGTAGACCATGCTTCTATAACCTTGGATAGACCAGGGAAATACTTAAGAAGATGGCTACCCTTACAAAGCCTACAAGGGTACTTGGGCTTACGGGTTGTTTGGGTGATCTTGACATCATAAACACTTTCAGCACGATCAACAGTAACTAGTTTTTTTCCAACATGTCTGGCAATGGTTGGAAGTTTGGATCCTTTCTTATTTTTCTTCTTCTTATTCTTCCTTTTATTCTTCTCTTTATTCACCGAGTTACTAGATTGAGAGATTTCACTCGGTGAAGAAGATGAAATGGAAGAAGACCTTGCAAGTGAAGAAGGTGAAGAAGATCTTACTAGTGAAGATGGTGAAGGATCAACATGAGGTTGATGTTCTTGGGGGGAAGTGCTTACGATCGAAGCACTTACTGCATTTGGGATTACCTGAGTGGAAAAAAACCACACCGACAATCCAATAGTGAGACCTGGAAGGCTCAAAGTACTGATGTGAGGAGGACCAATGTTTCCATAAGAAGGAAAAACAAAAGGTTCCTCTGGAGCAGGGGTTCCTTCATTGGTCATTCCAGGAACTGACGCCATTAAAAAAATATCCAATCTAGAGTCCACTAGGGAAAACAAATAGCACACGCTAAAAATCTATTAAGCAAGTAAGCAAACAAAACCTTCTCACAATGAACGCACTAGTTGGAGATGAAATCCAACATCGCGGGAACAATGTAAGAAGGGGATGAGATAGAGTGGGTGGAAAAGTTATGTTGATGACCTACTTAACGGACTTACACCTTGGTGCAAGATCCCACACATAAATGTGGGTATACCCTCCAAGGATTCTGAGTGAGTTTGGCCAACGTCGATTCCAGGTACCGTGAAGACTTGCCCTTCCATAGTCACCTTGTGTAAAGACCCTAAAGAGATGGGCCACTAAGGTTACCAATCACTACAGTGATGCCTAGGGAAACAATCAACAGTTCGATCCATGCGCAAGGGAAGGGTATCTAGCCCGAAATCAACTTGAAAGGCTTCCACTCATCATTGTGGGTATACCTTCAAATGACCCCCATAATATGTACAATATCTATACCAAGACCAACAAAGCAGGGTGAGTAACTCTTCCAGTCTCAATGGAACCTCGTGATTGACCCTTGTGTTAGAAGGGCTACCCAGGACAAAATGTAATAAGTGGATTTAATCGCTCCCTAACTCAAGATTCTATGTTTGTTTGCAAAATTGGAAAGTTATCTTTCACACCTATTCCAAATCCCTACAACTAATCTAATGTAGGTTTGCTACCAGAAAGTATAAAAAATGTCTAATCAATTTTTTATAAGCGCTTTATTTTATGGCTTTTGTTACTCAATAGGAAAATGCCATGAACAATATGTTTTTCTTACCGACTCGAAAGTTATGCAAATAGATGAAGATGCAATCTTTTCATTTCGATGAAATCTATGCTATGAGAAGGAGAAAACATTTATCATTCCTAGATGCACAATGTCCCAAAATTTACTAAACTCACCAATATCAAGATTTTCAAGAAATGAGACAAATAGACTGTACACCGATACACGATTCATTCCCCCCCCCCAGCCATGAGGGGGAATTTTTTTAAGAATTTAAGACCACAAATCATGCAATTTCACTAATTCAAATACAAGGATGCCCCCAATCCAATGAAAAGAAATAAATAAGAATTTTGTTTCAAAGAAGCTAAAAGAAATAGCAAATCACTTCAAAACAAAAACAACCCAAACAAAGTTTCTCTTTTACTGCGAGTTATTCAGAAAAAAGAAGTGTTATTTTCACTAAACAATTCTAAAGAAAAACAAGGCTTCAATTTTTCGTTCTCAAACCAAAACAGGGATGTAAGGAAGAAAGCTCAAGTAATCAACGAAAATTGATATACTCAACAAGCACCCAATTCAAACTTTCAACGTAGATAAAAATAAAAATGACAAGAAAGTAGTTCACCAAATGCACATGGACAAAGAACTTTCCAGGCAGCAAGCAATAAAAAAATGCAATCAATCCCAACTTTTAATCCAATCAAAGACTTTTGATCAAACAAGCACTCAGATCTCAGAATCAGAGATTATACCCTTGTCGATAAAAGGCCAAGAAGTAAAAAAAAAAATGATTTAAGAAGATTTTTTGATCTCCAAAAACCAATCAACCGTGAGATTTTAAATCAACAAACAGTCAAACACTAGCAAAGAAGTTCTTCCCAGGTAAACAAAAAAATCTGGGCATAAAAAAAGATAAGAAGACCTAATCCAAAAAAATTACAAACGAGTTCGCAGCCTAGTAGTGAGGTGCAGTGCAAAAATTAGGAATTTTCACAGTGTAGACACAGGTAGGGTGCGAGAAGTTCGCACTGGACTGAACAATATGGTGCGAAAATCAAGGGTTTTCGCAAGCACTAGAGAGGTACAGTGAAAGACTGTTTGAAATCAAAGAGATTTTTGAAAAAGGACAAAACATCTAAGTGAACTTCTAGGTCTAGAGAGTCTATATGGATCTCCCACAGACTCAAAGACTGGTTGGAAATGAAAAAGAGTAGGCTAAGAGAAAATGGCCAACAAAAACCACAAAATGCGTCGTATCCCCAGTGGAGTCGCCAATTTTGTTATAGGATAAATCGGTATATGTGGACACTAACGGATCTCCCTAGATCCACCTGGATCTAGAACAAAACAAGACATGACATGATGCTTTCCTAAGTAACTATCATTGAATTTGTCATCAAATACAAAATAAGTGACATACCTTTAGATATTGCTTCCTTATTTTTTTGTTGTCCCTGCTTCGCTTTGGCGGCCTTGTAATGTTAGATCTACAACAACACAAATCAACCAAACTGAAAGAAACAATAATAAATTCATTTAAGACTTAAACATGTGATCAAGGAGTCATGTAATAAAATACGAGTGATTTTATGGGAAAGGGACATGCCACTGTATTATATTAAATGAAAGTAGAAGATACGACCATATCACCTTGATGTCGCAAGCTTCCTTTCGGTGGTCCTTTGTTCCAACACACACACTTTCTCCAAACTTGCATGAAGAAGATCCACTATGGCTTGATTGACAAATGGAGGCATCAAGCACCAATTCAAACAGGATTCCTCACACAATTTTGAACCTATTATTTCATCAATTCTCTATTCAAACTTTCTTAACCTCTTCCTTGAGAAACCTTTCATTATATAGGAGAATGAGAGATGGTTAAATGGATGAGGATGATCCCACTAAATCTGAGAAGTCAGTAGGATGCCAACCATGTGAATGCCAACTCATTTTCTAGAATATCCTCTTCTAGAACCTTCGTAACATCTTCTTCCTTTTTAGCTTTGAAGCAGGTTCGCACCCTACCTATAGAGAAAACTGTGAAACCCTCACAATCCAGGTATAGAGCAGCCTGCAAGAACCAGGGTTTTCACACCCTGCAATATATGAAGCCTGCGAACTCATCTTAAAAATATGTTTTGTAGAAGAAGACAACAATCACTTTTCTCAGGAAAAAGGTCCTTATGAGAGCCTGAACACATAACTGTAGATACATCACCAGAGTGACCAAAATAATGTCTAATTGTCATATCAGATTAGCCAGAGATTGGGTCGGGTATGCCTGTCAGAAATTGCATAGTTTGGAATATAATCAAACTTGATAATATAACAAGCAAGATAATAGGAAACCTGTATGGGTGGAATGTAAACCACCTGCGTGCCAGAATCGTCTTCTGAAAATGATGTGAACTAGAATTCGTATGGATAAAATTGCTACACTACTCTCTTAAGTTAAGTGCACTTATATGATTGTGTAAAATAGTGATGCCATTGTCTTGACCAAACCAATGCCTTGAATGTTTATTTCTCGGCGTTTTCTTTTCTTAAAGATGTTGACAGTGTTTTGCAGCCATAACTGGGACAACATGTTTACCATTTAGTGGTTGCATCTTCATGCTGGGTATGACAACGGTTGTATTAAGGATTAATTGGCAGTAAGCTTGTGTACTTTAGTGAGAAATATCACTTACCTTTGGTCAGCATTATCACTTTTCTATTGGTCAGCGTTATCACTTTAGAAATCCTGTATGGTTTAGACAGCGTTGTCATTTCTTGACAATGATTATGGAATCTATACAGAGTTATCAAGGCCTCCATGGTCAAACTTAGACTGTTAGTCGTCGATTGATTTATAGTTATAGAAGCGATCGAGTTCGTATGTAACTTTGCCTTATCAATGGTAGATAGGCACCTAATAATAGATAGCCTTAGAATTGGTTAATAGATAGTCTTATCATATGTTTATAGACATTGCTTTTATTACAACAGATCTTTAGATGGTTATTAAAGTTGTTCTTTAAATGTTTTTATATCAGTTGCTTAAATTGTTTTTAACCATTTCTTTATTTTTAATGGTTTATTACCGTGGTTATTTAATGTGTTTTAAAACCGTCCTAAATGTATTTTACTCCGTCTCTTAATTATTAATTGTCGTAGTTTCAATGTCAATATTTCAGTTAGGTACAAGTAGAATTTAAGGAGAGGACGGTAACTGAATTCTGACATAAGGCCTCATTTTTTAATCAGAATTGTCTTGAGTATATGAGAACTTAGATGGCTCTTCAAGTGCATTAAACTGTTCCTTAGAGTTGTATAGGCTGATAGGATGGTATTGTAGTGGTTGCCTTGACCACAGTGTGTCTAAGGATCCCTTGTATCGTTTTCAACCTAAGTTACTGACAATCTGGTTAGAGAAAATCGAAGTCTCTAGTTAGTGCTCATCGTACCGGAGATCATGCTTTTTAGATCCTCTCTCCCTCTTAGATTTTTGAAGAAATTTCATTGCCTTCTTAGGATTCCTTTTTTCCTCCTTCGTTTGATGTTAGGTGATCGCTTCCCCTACTTAGATTATTGCTACTAACCTTGATTAATTGTAGACCTTGTGTGCATTGATAGAGAAGCTCTTACGAAACCTAACTAGGTCGTGCGCTTCCCGTGTAGGGTGAAGTGGTTGTCGTATTTGGATTTTGGTACTTGATTCTGTAATGCCTCAATGCATTGGTGGCGTGCTGTGGAGGTTTCTTTTATTGGTCATCGAAGTCATTGTGTCGGGCGGGTAGCCGATTTTATCTTCCCTTGATTTTCATTAGTTCTGCCCAGTTGATGATGCGCTAGAGTGCTCAGTCATTGTTGTTTGTTTCCTTCCTGCTTCAAAAATAAAAATAAAAATCACACTATATGCTCTTCTTGTAGTCACAACGATGGGGATGTGACACACTTGCTTTGATACCAATTGTTGGATTACTGAGAGGGGGGTGAATTAGTAATAGAGAAATTCAATCTGTTTTAACCACAATATGTAAGTGTTATATTAATGTAGCATTATCACTCAATAGTTGTAGAGTCAATAAACAATGAAAAAATGATCCATCATACACATACATAGTACACCCGTGTTTTACGTGGAAACCCAAAGCGAGAGAAAACCACATAATGCTTTTTCTTATATGTATTTAAGAATTATATTCATTGGAAGCACCAACTTCCTTTGTTTTCCAAATGTAACTGGAAGGAGCCTCTACCAAACTACTTTCAAAGGCTACAACCTGAGGGAAGCTCCAACTCCCTAATTCTCTGGCTACAACGAGAAGGAGGCTACAACCCCCTATGTTCTCCGGCTACAACTGGAAGGTGTCTACAACCACCTGTCCTTTCCCCATCCAACTACCTTGCCATATAAGTAGAATGATGGAACCACTATCGCACTATCACTGTGAGATATAATGTTGTAAACCTGTACCAATCAACCTGCACCAAACAACCTGTACCGATATCCTGAACCATGCATCAACTTGTACATCAACCTGTAATCAACCTGTACCAAAAACAAGTGCATCAACCATACACCAACATGTAATCAACATGTACCATAAACAAGTGGATCAACCATGTGCACCAACCTGTACCTCAACCCGTACCATGAACAAGTGCATCAACCATGCACCAAACCTATACAAATAACCTGTCACAACAACTTGTCCAAACAATCTATCACAACAACCTGTCTCATCAATCTTATCAACCAAATTAGTTCTACTCACTAAGATCAATCACCAATACA